>BQNB010000311.1:37845-167550 GCA_026074375.1 Tanacetum coccineum
GCTTTTAATTAAAATGATGACTAATTTATTTAATATTTTTATTAAATAAATACTGATAATTAAAAACAAATTTAATTATTTTTATTAAATAAATAAATACGATGGATTTTGTCACAAAGCTTCCAAAGTCATCACAAGGGTATGACACCATTTGGGTAATCGTTGACCGTCTTACAAAGTCCGCAATCTTTATACCCATGAAAGAAACTGACCCTCTGGAGGCATGGAATACCGGTCTCGATTATTTGTGATCGTGACCCTAGGTTTGCATCAAATTTCTGGAGGTCACTTCAGAAAGCTTTGGGTACGAGTTTAGATATGAGTACGGCATATCATCCACAAACTGACGGACAATGGTTGGGTTAAACATTTGCCATTAGTCAAGTTTTCATACAATAACAGTTATCATGCTAGCATTAAGGCTGCACCCTTTGAGGCACTTTACGGTAGAAAATGTCGTTCGCCTGTTTGTTGGGCTGAGGTTGGAGAAGTTCAACTCACCGGTCCAGAGATAGTACAAGAGACGACTGAGAAAATCATTCAAGTTAAGCAAAGGATGCAAGCCGCTCGTGATAGGCAAAAGAGCTACGTTGATTTGAAGCGTAAGCCGATGGAGTTTGAGGTTGGAGATAAAGTGATGCTCAAGGTTTCGCCTTGGAAAGGGGTAGTATGTTTTGGCAAACGAGGGAAATTAAATCCCAGGTTTGTTGGACCTTTCAAGGTAATAAAAAGGGTTGGAGACGTTGCATACAAGCTCGAGCTTCCTGAGGAGCTGAGCAGAGTTCATAATACATTTCACGTGTCCAACTTAAAGAAGTGTCATGCCGACGAACCCTTAGCCGTTCCGTTGGATGGACTTCATTTTGATGACAAGCTTCAGTTTGTCGAGGAACCTATAGAGATCACAGATCGTGAAGTTAAACGGTTGAAGCGAAGCCGTATCCCATTAGTCAAGGTTCGATGGAACTCCAAGAGAGGTCCTGAGTTTACATGGGAACGTGAAGATCAATTCAGGAAGAAATATCCACACCTCTTCACCAAGAATGCACCGTCGTCAAGTGCCGTGTGATAAGCCTTGAGGACAAGGCTCATTTAACGGGGGGAGCTTACGGGGGGAAGACTATAACACCTGAGCTGAGCGAGTAGGAGAAGTCATTGTATGACAACTTATAAAATCATTAATGTTATTTTTAGGTTTACCACTGCCTTGCTCTTAAAACCCGTAAACGTTAAGTTAAATCGCGAAAAGAAAAAAGATCATTTACGAATGTAAACAGGTCATAAACGATTAAAACTTTTTGCATCAAGCAAGTGTTATATATTTAATATGATGAATAATTAATGACTTTGTTCAATCTTATTTTTAATCAGCTTACATACAATGCTTGACGTTTCATAATAAAATACGGTTTTTAGGCCATACCCAAAAGAATCAAAAACCAAACTATACGCCTAAACGAATACCCACGATTATACACAATACTCAAAATAATCAAAAAATTACATCTTATATTCATAATATGCCGAAATTTTAAGAGATGGGAACAAGAACTTTCCAAAGAGTAACAATCTTTACATAAATAAATCCTAGATATTTCATAAAGGTAACTCTTACACCTTTTATCAACTTGTCATGTTAACTTAACCTAGGGTTAGAAAGTAACCATGGTTAAGTTAGCAAGATATTTTTACTATAAATAGGCATGCATGCATGAGTAAAGTTACATACTCTTATACTTAACAAAATTTCATTTTCTTTCTCTCTTTTATACTCCAAATCCCACGGCCAACTTAAGCCTCCAAACAAAATCCACACTTTGATTTTGTAAGATTATACAACCCTTTGCACAACATACTTAAGGTATTCTAAGGTTGTTAGCACAGCTTTGCGGTTCATAATTGCAAGTAATAAGAATGAAAAAGGTGAAAGTTTAGGGTTTTGAAACCTAATCTATGGGTTATAAGCTTGGAAGCTTTGTTTTTGAAATTAATTCTAAAAAATAAAAAACAAAAACGGGTTTAAACTTATTTTCACATCTCTTACATCATTACTAGGTTTTCTGGTTCTTAACCTTATACTTTTATTTCTTATGATTTAAAGTATGACATGTTAAATATAGCCATAATCACCACTAATGACATTGAATATGTAAAAATGAGTTTTTTTATTTTGAGTTTAATCCAATTTATTAACTTATTATTATGTCATATGGTCCTATAGATCATGGGAAAGTAAAAATAAAATATGTTAACTATGGAATAAGTATAAACTGTTTAGTTTAAATTAGGGTTTTATAATGTTCTTAAACTCACATGTGAAATTTATGAAAGAAAAATGGTTAAACTTGTTACAAAATGAATGTTACAAGGACTAGGATGGATAATGACCGCTTATTATAAGTACCTAACAAAGTGTCAATATGTAATTTTAAGAGTTTTTATAGTAAACTACTAAAGAAAATAATACATAAAACAAGTTTTCATAAAGTTAAACACATGAATACTTAGGGGCTGTCCAAAACAAATTTTGTACAGTAGTTATGAATGTTATATAAAAATAATTACGCCTCATGAGAAGATTCCATAATGATAAGAAACTCGAAAAAACCTATCTAGAACGAAAAGATACGTTAAAAAACGATTTAAATACTATAAATACTTCTATAAAACTATTTTTAAATAAAAAGTTACTTATTCATGGCCGTAGTTTGAGTTTAAAACACCTAAAAAATGATATAACCATTTTGATTTACGAAGATTGTACACGCAAGAATCGGTCAAAACGGACTATAACGATTAAATACGACATTTCCGATAATTCAAGTTTATAAAAGTATTCTTATAAACTCTAAGGAACAGTAAAAAGCACTATTCATCAGTGGATTTATCTTTATAAAATATAATACCTCTTTTAATAACAAAAACGTACTCGAAGGAATCACTAAAATCGGGATTAAAACGAATAAGTTATTACGATTACAAGTTTACGCTAATTAAAGCCTAAAACGACAAATGAGCTTTTGTGAACAGTAATTTTACTATTCATTCCAAGAATCATAAAAACTTGAAAATGTAATATTTTGATCCCTCGTCCTTAACTAACGAAGACGTTTAACATAAGAAACGCGAGCCAAACGGGCTTAAAACGACCAAATTAGGTCATTTTTACGAAAAGTATATTTATAAACGTTTTCACTTTATAAATATTATTTTACTAAAACGATTAGTCGGTGATTATGCTATATAGAATATTGAGTGGTTATCAAAGTGCTATATTACTAAGGAGTTTCATAATGAGGCCTCTTCGGATGGCGTATCGATTAGTTATGTTATGAATTTACGATTTAAAGTTGTCCTAAACTCCTCGTCACATCATGTCATGACCTCTTTAATTATGATAGCCCTAACGATAGTAACGAAGTAACAACTGATAAGATTTATATTCAATGTTTGTTAATTAAAGTACTCGTACTTATAACGACCTTAATTTAAATAGGTTCATATATCGTCTTGCGTGACTTTTATCTGTGATTATTTGAGCTATCAGTAGCTCAAGGTGAGTTCAAATAGCCCCACTTTTACAGTTTTACCTGATTTTGAAATTATAGATGGGGTGGAAACATGCTTGTTTATATAAATTTGGACGCAAGAGTGTAGAAAGAATTAAATTGATTATGATTGTTTTGTCCCAAATATCTAAAGTAGCGAAATAAAACCCACCGAGAGCCATTATTCAGGAACTGTAAATTGCATAGATGTACAGTGTGAAATTACATTAGAAATTAGATGAGCGTGAAAGATATAAATAGATCTATTAGGATTAACCTCCCTCGCTTGGGATGATTAGCTAATCACAAGGAACGAAAAAACTTTTACCATGAGTCGGAACTTGGATGTTTGCAGTTCTAACCATCGTAACGGGCAACAATAACGGCAAAAATAGCAAATATAGGATTCAGCTTCGTTTGTCCTAGAGCTTACGACAACAATAATCAAGGTTTTGTGATTGTATGGCATCTGTTGTAACATCACGGGAAAATCTTGCGGTCACTGCTATCATTCTACAAACTAACATAAACCTATGAAATCACCAACAATTTTTTGTTGATCGTTTAAGCAATGTGTTTTAGAGAGGTCATTAGGCACGAGAATGCCAAGGTACATTGGATTTGTGTTTTGAGGAATTCTGCCCTGTAAAAGATACTGTTGTCATCAGTCTTTTGGAGGATATCAATGATTTATCTTTTTGAGTAATAATAAACAAAGAACAAGTAAAGCTATAAGCTTTTGTAAACATGTCCCTTCTTATTAAATCCAATTATCAGTAAACGACTTTTGTGTCGTTCTTATATATATCTTGTGCTGTTGATCTCAAAGTAACATGCCCTGGATCCTTATTCTGCTGCGACCCATTTTGGGGGTGTTACAATATCGTTGTACATTATATGTTCGACGGATGAGTCGATATAGTATCGTTGTACATTATATGTTCGACGGATGAGTGGATATGGTTCGTTTACATTATAATGTTTCACCGATGAGTATTCGAGTATGTTGATCGTCGTACATTATAAATGTTTCAACGGATGAGTCCCGATATGTTATCGTTGACCATTATAAGTTCAACGGATGAGTCGATAGTTATCGTATGTACATTAGATGTTCAAACGATAAGTCCTATATGTAATCGTTGTACATTTAGAATGGTTTAACGGAAGAGTCGATATGGTATCGTTGTACAGTTAGTATTTTTCAATGGATGAGTTCGATATGTGGTGTATCGTTGAAACATTAGATGTTTTCAACGGATTAGTCGATATGTTATTGTTTTGTACATTAGGATGTTCAACGGATGGAGTCAATATGGTATCGTTGTACATTAGATTGTTCAACGGTATGAGTCGATAACGCATCTTTGTACAATAATGTTCAACGGATGATATCCGATATGGTATCTTTTTACATTACATGTTTTCAACAACGGATGAGTCGATATGGTATCGTTGTACATTAGATGTTCAACGGATGAGTCGATATGTTATCGTTGTACATTAGATGTTCAACGGATGAGTCGATATGGTATCGTTGTACATTAGATGTTCAACGGATGAGTCGATATGGTATCGTTGTACATTAGATGTTCAACGGATGAGTCGATATGTTATCGTTGTACATTAGATGTTCAACGGATGAGTCGATATGGTATCGTTGTACATTAGATGTTCAATGGATGAGTCGATATGGTATCGTTGTACATTAGATGTTCAACGGATGAGTCGATATGGTATCTTTGTAGATTAGATGTCGCCCGGGATAGTGTTTATTAAAAAAAAGATTTTATACTAAAAATTGTATAATTTTAATAAATACCTTTCCCGGGCGACATGTTGCCAGGGAAAGATATTTATTAATTTTATTTTTAAAGCTTTTAATAATTAATATTTATATACTTATGTTTTTTATAAATAAAATATATATAAAAAATAATTTTAAACAAAAATTATATATTTTAGAAAATATATAATTATTTTTTTTATAAATAAAATATATATAAAAGATATGTTATCGTTGTACATTAGATGTTCAACGGATGAGTCGATATGTTATCGTTGTACATTATATGTTCAACGGATGAGTCGATATGTTATCGTTGTACATTAGATGTTCAACGGATGAGTCGATATGGTATCGTTGTACATTATATGTTCAACGGATGAGTCGATATGGTATCGTTGTAAATTATATGTTCAACAGATGAGTCGATATGTTATCGTTGTACATTAGATGTTCAACGGATGAGTCGATATGGTATCGTTGTACATTATATGTTCAACGGATGAGTCGATATGGTATCGTTGTACATTATATGTTCAACGGATGAGTCGATATGGTATCGTTGTACATTAGATGTTCAACGGATGAGTCGATATGGTATCGTTGTACATTATATGTTCAACGGATGAGTCGATATGTTATCGTTGTACATTAGATGTTCAACGGATGAGTCGATATGGTATCGTTGTACATTAGATGTTCAACGGATGAGTCGATATGGTATCGTTGTACATTAGATGTTCAACGGATGAGTCGATATGGTATCGTTGTACATTAGATGTTCAACGGATGAGTCGATATGTTATCGTTGTACATTAGATGTTCAACGGATGAGTCGAAATGTCGTTTTAAGGTGTGTTAATGTTTGCACCATGGGCATTTGTATTGAATGCATTGTAATAAATGGTTTATGTGAAGACTTATGTCTTAAATAAAAATATGTATGTCAACACCATTGGCATTTATCTATATTTTTAAGGTGTGTTCATTGACATGTCGAGATGTTATGGTTATACATTAGACAATATGTTATGGTTATACATTTTTAAGGTGTGTTCATTAGACTTATGTCTTGACTACATTTTTAAGGTATGTTCATTAGACTCCCGCCAAAAACTCCCGCCAAAAACTCCCGCCAAATACTCCCGCCAAAAACTTATGCCAAAAACTCTTTTATACCATAAAAGCAAATACTATCACAACCACAAACATATTACACACTCTTAACATCACAACCACAAAAAGATGGTGAAAATGGTGCCACATGAAGCTTTTGCGTGTAGGTGTGCAGAAGGAAATGTAGTTCTCTGACAATCGTATAAACTTGAGAGTTACGGTAAACTATACTATGCATGTCTAAAATCAAAGGTGAATAATCACATGTTTTTTATTTGTGTAATATATAAATATTCTGGTTAGTTGTTAAAAGAATTTATTTCTTTACTATTTAACAGCCTCCAAAACATTTTGGATGTGGATTTTTTTATGAAAGAGACCCGACTTCGTGAATTGATGAGTTCTCCTGGAGCTCCATCGACTCCAAGTTACTCTGCAAGACATTCAACACCTCCAAGCTGTTCTTCAGGACCTTCAACGCCTCCAAGCTATTCTTCAGGACCTTCAACACCTACAAACTATTCTCTAGGATCTTCAAGAAATGCAGAGTGCTCAAACTGCAAGCACTTGCGTGGAAAGATAAGTGTACTCAAGGCAACAATGGAGATGCATATGCATCCGGAACAACACACAGTTAATTCGGCTGCACTATTTCACGAAGTTCTCAATGAAATGGAAAAACTTGATTTGGAGTAGTTTGTCATGTGCAATGTAATT
The DNA here is from genome assembly GCA_026074375.1 of Tanacetum coccineum. Lineage (NCBI taxonomy): Eukaryota > Viridiplantae > Streptophyta > Magnoliopsida > Asterales > Asteraceae > Tanacetum > Tanacetum coccineum. The sequence continues at coordinate 45,013 of BQNB010000311.1, forward strand.
CGTATTTGGAGTAGTTTGTCATTTGCAATGTAATTCGTATGTTTTTTATTGTATGTGAAGACTTTGTTTAAACTTTTATGATATGAATGTGTTTATGTATAACGATATCACCTCGACATGCCAATGGTACAAACATGAACACACCTTAAAAATGTATCTATATTTTTTATTAAAATATACGGAATATCGGACCGAAACAAACCTAAAAAATGTAGTTTAATTAAAAGTCAACAAAGTCAAACGCTATCCCCGGCACCGAAACAAGACCTAAACGAACCTAGAAAACGTAGTTTTTTTTATATAAGTATTTATATATTTTATAAGTATCTTTTTAAATGTATAGTTATAAAACATATTTTATAAATAATAATGATTTCAAAGGCAAAATTAATTTTTTTGATAAAATACATTATCTCGGGCGACATGTCGCCCGGAAAACCTGAGCGGGAAAAATTGTCGCCAGGATTTTCTGTGATTTTGTATTTCTAAATTTTAATAAAAATATTCCTGGGCGACATGTCGCCCATGAAACATTGTATTAAAAAATTATACAGTTTTATAAATATTTAAAAACTGTATAAATTTTAATAAAATGTTTCCCGGGCGACATGTCGCCCGAGAAAAGTGTTACAAAAAACATTATACACTAACACGCATTAATTATCACTAAACACAAAGGTTAAACGTGAAAATATTATCTCGGGCGAGATTATCCCGGGCGACATGTCGCCCGGGAAAGTTGAGCGGGAAAATTTGCCGCCAGGATTTCGTTGATTATTTTGGTCAAACTCAAACCAAGTTATCCCGGGCGACATGTCGCCGGGGAAACTCACCACATATTAGAATTGGTGCCACGTCGGATGGATTTTTGTGGTTTAGCGACCTTTCCCGGGCGATAGTTGTCGCCCGGGAAAAGTTCGTCGCCCGTTCTAATTTTTCTTGTAGTGATTTGTGATCCTTTCACACTGCCAACTTGTGGTGGGTGAGGGGTGAGGAAAGGGTAAAGAAACTACAACAACAACATCATAAAGCCAAAGAGGATCAATTCATAAATTTAACTCAGTGAAAATATCAACAACACCGCTTCAAGGCACAATCTCCTCTACAAAGCTCAAGTTGAGTGTAGAAGAGTGTAAATAGATAGTTATGTAATTTGGTTAGTTTCCAGATATATTAGAGAAGCTTCTAGAAGCTAGACAATCTATAAATAGTTTATTAGGTTAAGTCTATAAATTAAAAACCAAGTTACCACCATTTACAATGGTTAGAAATATTGTTGGAAACGTATATTAGAAAGGTAACCGGTCGAGTTTGCATAAACACATATTTACCCCTTTGAGTTTTGTTATACATTTCTTTGTTGTGGTCTAACCTATATCATCTCCAACACATCAGTAGCAACAGATTATGGCAACACATCAGCCGATTCCTACAAGGCAGCAGCAGATTCCGACATTCATATACATTTATAGATCTTCGTCATAAAACTAATATATCACAGCACTAATTCCAAAATTCAACGATAATCAATTCTAATGGCAATTAAACTAATCTATCACAACAGTAACACAAATACAAAATTCAAATGTACAAATCTATCATCATTGCCACCCATCTATACTACATATAACGAGCGTATCCCATTTCTTGAAAACATAAACCCTAACCCTAATCTATCAAATTATGTCAATTCACGCATTTAACTTCACAATCAAGGGATTCATACAATAGGTCACTTACGGTAGAGGTGGAGAACTAAAGGTTGGAGGTATGTTGTTATGATCTTTGTCCTCATTTTACAAACATGCATTGAATCTAGGTTTGAAGTTAAGTTTTGATTTTAAAAGAAAATAAAAATTCAATACGAAAACTAAAGGTTGAAAAAGAGGGTATTTTTGTATCAATAAATGAAATGTTATTAATTTGAATATGAAAAGGATTAAACTTGAAACATGACCAAATTGTAAGAACGATTTTTATAATTTACTAACATTAAAAAAACATGCACAACATTACCTCTCATGTTCATTTGAACATGAGAGGATTCTTATCCAAAAAACAATTGCCAAATAAGTAAAAGTTACCGGTTAAGTCGGTACCAAGTCGTCATGTTATCTATATATTCAAAACCCATTCAAAACGACGACGTTTTATGTCGTGGGCCAAATTAACCCAACACCGGCCCAAGTAAAAAAAAAACTGGCCCTAAATAAAAACTTACAAAATGAACTCTCGACTTTTAACTATTTACGACTTTTTTATATAATAAACTTTATTTATGAAATATATAACACATATCTACCTGTTCATTCAGATCAAAAAATACCCGCATAAAGATCTTCGCATTGCGAACAAAACGAGCACAATATTGCAATGCTTTTGACATACGCACGATTTTATAAAAAATGTCAAAGTTTTAATATAAATAGAAAAAAAAAGAAAATTTACAAAACGTACCCTCGGCTTTTAACTATTTACGACTTTTTTGTATAATACACAACCAGAACTCACAAGTCCCCAGCGCGCGCAACAACAAACTAAAAACTAAACCCAACCACACCAAAATGCCAAAATACAGGTAAACAGATAAACGCATACAACCGGTATAAGCAGAAGTCGGTACCCAAGTCGTCAACTCTCAAAAACTCTCACCCACTACCCCACACCTACCCCCCACCACCGATAGTGCCATAACGGTTAATGTGTCTGTCTGTCTATGGTACACTTACACTATAAATTACTGTGCATTTCTTTATTGTTGTTACTCTCAATGTTTTAAAACCCGTTTTTTAATAGACCCGGTTTAATCATCGGTTCATCGGGTCACCGGTTCAACCGGTTGAACCGCCGAGTCCAACCGGTTTTATACATATGTATCTTTTTTTTATATTTAATATGTAAAGTTGTGTAATTTCATAATTTATTCGATTTATTTTCTTCATTCGATTGAAATCGATGAAAAATATCAAGACTCTACCGATAAGCTTTATTTTAATACTCTATTTCTATTATAATATAGCAAATATTTGCAACAACAATTAATATAAATATAAGTTATAACAATCTATATTAAAACTTAGTTGGTGTTTATAAGTTAGTTTATAACTTTAATTTACTCATTTATAAGATTTTAAATAACAATAGTCCTTATCACTTCAATTTATCCATTAAAATTAGAAAAATCCTTGAGAACAAAAGATTTTGTTATATTTTTTTGATAAAAAGTCATGACCCGCCCGGGTTTATCAAACCGGGTCAACCCGAATCAACGAAAAACCAACGGTTCAAGCCGGTTCTCAAACAAGCAAAAACCCGGTCTCCGAGCCGGTTCACGGTTCAACCGGTTGAACCGGCCGGGTCAACCCGGTTTTTAAAACATTGGTTACTCTTCCGTCTCTAGTCAAATGTGAAATAACTCTCACATTACTTTCCTTTTTTTACCCAAAACTATGGGCGTAGTCTCGCCACCGAATAAGTTTTGTTTTGACCATAGTGACTTCTTGTTTTTACGTCTATGCGACATAAATAAGTTCATGACCTTGAATATAGGAGTAAAAGTTTCCTCCACTTTACTTAATAGCGTATCAATATTAGTGGCTCAAGCCCATTAATAACATGCTCCAATTAAGCTAAATCATCTGAGAATTTGCAAGTCTAACACATGACATGTGTTGTATTTAATCTCAAATCACGTGCATATATATAATAAGAACAATGATTCGATAAACATAAAAGAAAGACTTACTCGAGTTAAGAGTAGAGAACGTCATGAAACACCCGCTGAAACTTTGATCTTCAACCGAATCCTCTCACAAGATGATGAAATTTTTGTGTGTATTATAAGGTAGAACTAGAACTAATCCCCTATTTATAATGAGAGATTTAGTAGAGATCAACTCCATATTAGGTAATATAATCCTTATTTAGTCAAATCTCTCATCAAGATTTGAGAGCCACATTATGGTAATCAAATAATTATTACCAAAATAAATCAACCACATAATCTATCTATATATCTATCTATCTATTCATATCTAGTTATTTATATCTATAATCTATAAACTGTAATAAAACACAGTTTAGAACAACCCTTTAAAGCATAAGAATTAATTATCCCATTAAATTTTCTTATGTGGACTACCTTAATTAACCACAAATATACAACATCATATTGCACCATCATTAAAAACATGCATTAAAAATATTCATCAGTTTCAATTAACATTATAATATTCAAAAAACGCATTCAAAACCTACCATTAATTGATTCTTCTTCTACACTCTTCTACAATCAGTTACAATTTCATATTAATAATCGGTTTCAATTAACATTATAATATTCAAAACGCATTCAAAACCTATCATTAATTGATTCATTCTTCTTCTACACTCTTCTACAATCAGTTACAATTCCATATTAATAACCAATCTTTCTTTAACACCTATTAGCCAATCTCTCTCTATCACTGATTCAAAAAAATATATATAAGCAACATATTCAATCGTACATGTATATTACATGTTGTTGTGATTTGGATATAGGTTGAACTAATTTTATTCTTACTTTTTTTTGTAGACTTCATAGGTCAATCTATAGTGATTCGCATAGCCTTGATTCGAGCAAATAATCTATGTAAGCTTCAGTTGTATGAAATCCATTTGATTTATATTATTTACGATTATTTTTATGTTTATGGTGTAAACCTAATAATTCAATTCAAATTGATCTTTGATTGACACCTATCTACTTTGATGTGTTTGTTTTTAAATAATCAATATAATTTTGTTTCGAATCATCTATATCTATATCTATCTATATCTATATACTATGTAATAAAATAAAATAAGCTTTTTTACAACCCTTTAAAGCATAAGAATTAATTATCCCAGTAAATTTTCTTATGTGGACTACCTTAATTAACCATAAATGTATAACACCATATTTGCACCATCAATCAAAACATGCATTAAAAACATTCATCGGTTTCAATTAATATTATAATATTTAAAACGCATTCAAAACCTACCATTAACTTATTCTTCTTCTAAACTCTTCTACAATCAGTTACAATTCCATATTAATAATCGGTTTCAATTAACATTATAATATTCAAAACGCATTCAAAACCTATCATTAATTGATTATTCTTCAACAATCTATTTAAACCAATCTCTCTTTAACATTAATAATCAGTTACAATTCCATATTAATAAAAAATCTCTCTTTAACACCTATTTAAACCAATCTCTCTCTAACACTGATTCAAAAACAAATATATAAGCAACATATTCAATCGTACATGTATTACATGCTGTTATGATTTGGATATAGGTTGAACTAATTTTATTCTTACTTTTTATTTTGCAGACTTCATAGGTCAATCTATTGTGATTCGCATAGCCTTGATTCGAGCAAATATGGGCGATTTTCTGTAACGGGTGATATGGGTAATTTTATGTACCGGGTTGATATGGGTGATTGAGTAAATAGTCAGGTAACACCATATTGCACCGTTCTTTTATTTGTCAATTCAAAAACATCCGCCAGTTTCAATTAACATCAATGCTGTTTAATTTTTAAAACACATTCAAAACCTTCCACCAATTGATCTTCTTCTACACTCTTTGGTTTTTTACAACCCTTTAAAGAACATGCATTAATAACCCCAATTAATATAATCATGAGGACTACCTTTAACACCAATTTAAATCAATCTCTCTCTAACACTGATTCAAAAACAAATACATAAGAAACCGATTCATTCGTACATGTATTACATGTTGTTGTGATTTGGATATAGGTTAAACTAATTTTATTCACTTTTCATTTTGCAGACATCATAAGTCAATCTACTGTGATTCACATAACCTCGATTCAAACAAATAATCTATGTAAGCTTCAATTGTGTTAAAATCTATTTGATTTATACTGTTGTGTTACATTCATTCTACCATTAGATTTTTCTACTGGTGGGAAATGATTCTAATGGTAAAACCCACTAAGTGTCACTGTTATAATTGTTTTGTGTAACGAGTCAATATGGGCGATTTTGTGTAATAGGTTGATATGGGTAATTTTGTGTAAGGTTGATATGGGTAATATTGTGTAACGAGTTGATATGGGTGATTTTATGTGAATAGTCAGGTAACACCATATTGCACCGTTCTTTTATTTGTCAATTCAAAAACATCCGCCAGTTTCAATTAACATCAATGCTGTTTAATTTTTAAAACACATTCAAAACCTTCCACCAATTGATCTTCTTCTACACTCTTTGGTTTTTTACAACCCTTTAAAGAACATGCATTAATAACCCCAATTAATATAATCATGAGGACTACCTTTAACACCAATTTAAATCAATCTCTCTCTAACACTGATTCAAAAACAAATACATAAGAAACCGATTCATTCGTACATGTATTACATGTTGTTGTGATTTGGATATAGGTTAAACTAATTTTATTCACTTTTCATTTTGCAGACATCATAAGTCAATCTACTGTGATTCACATAACCTCGATTCAAACAAATAATCTATGTAAGCTTCAATTGTGTTAAAATCTATTTGATTTATACTGTTGTGTTACATTCATTCTACCATTAGATTTTTCTACTGGTGGGAAATGATTCTAATGGTAAAACCCACTAAGTGTCACTGTTATAATTGTTTTGTGTAACGAGTCAATATGGGCGATTTTGTGTAATAGGTTGATATGGGTAATTTTGTGTAAGGTTGATATGGGTAATATTGTGTAACGAGTTGATATGGGTGATTTTATGTGAATAGTCAGGTAACACCATATTGCACCGTTATTTTATTTGTCAATTCAAAAACATCCGCCAGTTTCAATTAACATCAATGCTGTTTAATTTTTAAAACACATTCAAAACCTTCCACCAATTGATCTTCTTCTACACTCTTTGGTTTTTTACAACCCTTTAAAGAACATGCATTAATAACCCCAATTAATATAATCATGAGGACTACCTTTAACACCAATTTAAATCAATCTCTCTCTAACACTGATTCAAAAACAAATACATAAGAAACCGATTCATTCGTACATGTATTACATGTTGTTGTGATTTGGATATAGGTTAAACTAATTTTATTCACTTTTCATTTTGCAGACATCATAAGTCAATCTACTGTGATTCACATAACCTCGATTCAAACAAATAATCTATGTAAGCTTCAATTGTGTTAAAATCTATTTGATTTATACTGTTGTGTTACATTCATTCTACCATTAGATTTTTCTACTGGTGGGAAATGATTCTAATGGTAAAACCCACTAAGTGTCACTGTTATAATTGTTTTGTGTAACGAGTCAATATGGGCGATTTTGTGTAATAGGTTGATATGGGTAATTTTGTGTAAGGTTGATATGGGTAATATTGTGTAACGAGTTGATATGGGTGATTTTATGTGAATAGTCAGGTAACACCATATTGCACCGTTCTTTTATTTGTCAATTCAAAAACATCCGCCAGTTTCAATTAACATCAATGCTGTTTAATTTTTAAAACACATTCAAAACCTTCCACCAATTGATCTTCTTCTACACTCTTTGGTTTTTTACAACCCTTTAAAGAACATGCATTAATAACCCCAATTAATATAATCATGAGGACTACCTTTAACACCAATTTAAATCAATCTCTCTCTAACACTGATTCAAAAACAAATACATAAGAAACCGATTCATTCGTACATGTATTACATGTTGTTGTGATTTGGATATAGGTTAAACTAATTTTATTCACTTTTCATTTTGCAGACATCATAAGTCAATCTACTGTGATTCACATAACCTCGATTCAAACAAATAATCTATGTAAGCTTCAATTGTGTTAAAATCTATTTGATTTATACTGTTGTGTTACATTCATTCTACCATTAGATTTTTCTACTGGTGGGAAATGATTCTAATGGTAAAACCCACTAAGTGTCACTGTTATAATTGTTTTGTGTAACGAGTCAATATGGGCGATTTTGTGTAATAGGTTGATATGGGTAATTTTGTGTAAGGTTGATATGGGTAATATTGTGTAACGAGTTGATATGGGTGATTTTATGTGAATAGTCAGGTAACACCATATTGCACCGTTCTTTTATTTGTCAATTCAAAAACATCCGCCAGTTTCAATTAACATCAATGCTGTTTAATTTTTAAAACACATTCAAAACCTTCCACCAATTGATCTTCTTCTACACTCTTTGGTTTTTTACAACCCTTTAAAGAACATGCATTAATAACCCCAATTAATATAATCATGAGGACTACCTTTAACACCAATTTAAATCAATCTCTCTCTAACACTGATTCAAAAACAAATACATAAGAAACCGATTCATTCGTACATGTATTACATGTTGTTGTGATTTGGATATAGGTTAAACTAATTTTATTCACTTTTCATTTTGCAGACATCATAAGTCAATCTACTGTGATTCACATAACCTCGATTCAAACAAATAATCTATGTAAGCTTCAATTGTGTTAAAATCTATTTGATTTATACTGTTGTGTTACATTCATTCTACCATTAGATTTTTCTACTGGTGGGAAATGATTCTAATGGTAAAACCCACTAAGTGTCACTGTTATAATTGTTTTGTGTAACGAGTCAATATGGGCGATTTTGTGTAATAGGTTGATATGGGTAATTTTGTGTAAGGTTGATATGGGTAATATTGTGTAACGAGTTGATATGGGTGATTTTATGTGAATAGTCAGGTAACACCATATTGCACCGTTCTTTTATTTGTCAATTCAAAAACATCCGCCAGTTTCAATTAACATCAATGCTGTTTAATTTTTAAAACACATTCAAAACCTTCCACCAATTGATCTTCTTCTACACTCTTTGGTTTTTTACAACCCTTTAAAGAACATGCATTAATAACCCCAATTAATATAATCATGAGGACTACCTTTAACACCAATTTAAATCAATCTCTCTCTAACACTGATTCAAAAACAAATACATAAGAAACCGATTCATTCGTACATGTATTACATGTTGTTGTGATTTGGATATAGGTTAAACTAATTTTATTCACTTTTCATTTTGCAGACATCATAAGTCAATCTACTGTGATTCACATAACCTCGATTCAAACAAATAATCTATGTAAGCTTCAATTGTGTTAAAATCTATTTGATTTATACTGTTGTGTTACATTCATTCTACCATTAGATTTTTCTACTGGTGGGAAATGATTCTAATGGTAAAACCCACTAAGTGTCACTGTTATAATTGTTTTGTGTAACGAGTCAATATGGGCGATTTTGTGTAATAGGTTGATATGGGTAATTTTGTGTAAGGTTGATATGGGTAATATTGTGTAACGAGTTGATATGGGTGATTTTATGTGAATAGTCAGGTAACACCATATTGCACCGTTCTTTTATTTGTCAAATTCTCCTAAATAATGTTATCTTATATCATCATATTATGAACATGATTACTTAATTACCTTATTTCATTGGACCGCAAAAAGCAAACGACAGAGAGGTTTCGATAGATGTAACTGACAAAATTCTTATACATGCGGCTCACCAGGTAACATCTATTATCGATTTTACTTATCCAAACAGTTTAGATAACATAAATGATCTGTCATATATCTAAGAAAAGGCCATTCTTGCTCAAACGAATGAAGTTGTGGACACTATAAACGATCATTTGTTGGAGAAATTTTCAATGGCTTACTTAAGTTGCGACAACATAGATAAAAATGAACGTGGCGCCGCCATAGATCAATCCATTTTCTCATCAGAATTTATCAATTGATTGAATTTCTTAGGTGTTCCAAACCACACACTTGCGTTAAAAGTAAGAGTCCTGATAATGTTATTGAGAAATATTAATCAAGCAACTGATTGAAGTTCTCACGTGTTCAAAACCACAGACTTGCGTTAAAAGTATGACATTTATTTATTTAATTGTTACAAACTCAAATGTTTATCTAATAATGCACTTATTATCTGATTATTTCTTTCATATATTAACGAAACATGTTTACCTTCAGTGTTTTTCTTACATTATTTATGAATGTAACTTCTTACAAAATAAGTTCTTACTTATTTAACTACTTAATGGATTATTTCTTCTACACTTCCCGTGAATCCATGGGTCTATAAGCTAGTTATATATAAATTGAGGTTATAATATTTTTTATATTGGGCTATTAATATTAGTGGGATGTTACACTTTTTTTTAAATGAGACTGTTACAGTTTTTTTAATTGGCTTATTAAATCACATTGATTAAAATAAGTTGTTACAATTTTATTCATTTGTATGTATTAATTTCATTTAATTCTATTCATTGTGTATTAACTTTTAGTTACCTTAATCAAAAATCATTCTTCTTCTATACGCTTCTCCTATACTATTTTCAATCAAATGAACCAGTTTCGAATCACCATTAAATGCTATTAACAATAAAAACTTATTTTTTACAGTTAATGTTTCTCTTAATGCATAAGAATTCTTTTGATTTTCATGGAAATTTTAGGGTTTGGATTTAAATCCTGTAGAAAAACTATTTTGATGTGTTGTTTTGGTCTATGGTTTTGATTCGGTGTATAATATATTTGGCTTTGATTAAATTCAATTAAAAAAGATGATAACTTTCTTTTTTTTGATTATGCAGGTTAAATGCAATCACCACGCACACAAATCTGATGACTAACACACCGATCCAATCACACAACTGTTCTTGACCTAATGATTTATATGCTATCCGCAATGTAATACTGGTAAGTATCGCATCTATTCAAGTTTTGTTTTTAGGGCTTCGATTTAAATCCCATAGTACACCTATTTTGATGTGATGGTTTTTTTAATAATCAATCTAATTGTGTTTCGATTCAATTTATAATATACTTTGTTTTTGCAGAACGATTAAATTTATAGTATATTTATAACTTTTTATTTTTACAAAAAAATTATGAGAAAATAAATTTGTTGTTCGGATGAAAATGTTTTTTTATGGGAATGTAGGTTAAGACGTTAGCACATGCGGCGAAAATATCTATGGATAACAACAAATGACGAGGTGTGACCAAATACGTTAACATTCTCTATGGTTCAATCAATTTTTCTAATAAAAGGTACATTGTTGCGCACCATGTTTCTAATAATAATGATTTGAGATGTTAAATGCATAATGATTGATTTTGAACTACTCTTTAGTGATAACTATTTTTATTCTTTCATTTCTGGTTAATTATCCATGATTTGTAATTTTTGAGATAACAATTTAACTCTGTTTTGTTGCATCTAGAGAAACATGTATATGGCTCAAATGTAAAAGCGAGGTATGTGTACTTTTTTAATCTTCATTTGATTAATGAGAACCCAAAACATATATTTTGGCAATCAGTTTGATGCGTTACTTAGATATAATTTGTCTCTCATTCCTTGCAATTTGTTTTTAATCAACACAGTGGTGAAGGCGTGCTCATTATGGTGTACATTTTAACACCCGTGGGATTGCTAAGTTTGTCATTGGAACCGAGAGTGGTTTTAAGGTAAATTATGTCTTCTACTTTTAATTTGGGAATGACTTAATCCTTTTAATTTATTCTTTTAAATTTTTAGTGGTTGGAAGTTAGGTAATTGGAGTGTCTTACCGGACCAAAACTTATCACATTTTAGGGTACTTCAGATTGGCTGTAACATGAAAGAAAAAAAAATCAGAATATGATAACTGTTAGAAGTGTTCGGATGTTTGTTAACTTCTGCGTGGAATATATGTTTTTAACTTTTTGTATAACGTACAAGATAAAAAACAGGTTTGTGTTCTTTGATACTATTTTATTGCAGGGATAAATAGTGTTGAAAAAATTCATTTACAAAAGTGTATTCAATATTACATTTTTCGATATAAAAAGGTATTAATGTGATTTCTGGTAATTTATGTTACTCACTGATCGGATTGTTTTTACTTTTGATTTGTGATGTTCTGAATTTGATCTGTAACAAATTGATGATTTCATTTTATGTACACTATGTGTTTAATAAAATGTGTGTGAAGTTAAGACTAAAATTAGTATAGGCCATTAAAGATAAAAGGCAGGATGTGTAATTGGTCAAGTTGAATATCAACACAACTTTTATAAATCTATGATTTGAACTTTATACTGTAATGATATGCTATTTAGTTATTCTATTTTATTTAATATTTTTTATATGAAAAAGTGATAGCGTGAAGCTAGTTATATAATATAATAAGGTTTTGTACAACTTTTTTAAGCTTGCAACATTAAAATCGTAATTAATGTAGTGATGTGGATTACCATAATTAGCTACTTTGTACAAATCGGTTATGTACCCTTACATGATACATTGCTTTTGTACAATCATTTTAAGATATTTGCATTAAAATTCTAATTAATAGGTTGATGTAAGTTACCTTAATTAGCCACTTTAGTACAACAAGCCATTGCACTAATTTTCTAAAAATCATTCTTCTTCTATACGCTTTTCCTATACTATTTTCAATCAAATGAACCAGTTTCGAATCACCATTAAATGCTATTAACAATAAAACTTATTTTATACGTTTCTTCTTGATGCATATATATCTCTTTTGATTTTCATGGAAATTTTTAAGGTTTGGATTTAAATCCTGTAGAAAAACTATTTTGATGTGTTGTTTTTGTCTATGGTTTTGATTCAGTGTATAATATATTTGGCTTTGATTAAATTCAATTAAAAAAGATGATAACTTTCATTTTTTTGATTATGCAGGTTAAATGCAATCACCACACACACAAATCCGATGACTAACACACCGATCCAATCACACAACTGTTCTTGACCTAATGATTTCTATGCTATCCGCAACGTAATACCGGTAAGTATCGCATCTATTCAAGTTTTGTTTTTAGGGCTTCGATTTAAATCCCATAGTACACCTATTTTGATGTGATGGTTTTTTAATAATCAATCTAATTGTGTTTCGATTCAATTTATAATATACTTTGTTTTTGCAGAACGATTAAATTTATAGTATATTTATAACTTTTCATTTTTACAAAAAAAAATCATGGGAAATAACATTTATGTGTTCGGTTAAAATATTTTTTTTATGTGGATGTAGGTTAAGAAGTTAAGCCACAATGCGACGAAAATATCTATGGATGACAACAAATGACGAGGTGTGACCAAATACGTTAACATTCTCTATGGTTCAATCAATTTTACTAATAAAAGGTACATTGTTGCGCACCATGTTTCTAATAATAATGATTTGGGATGTTAAATGTATAATGATTAATTTTAAACTACTCTTTAGTGATAGCTCTTTTTATTCTTTCATTTCTGGTTAATTGTCCATGATTTGTAATTTTGGAGATCACAATTATAACATGTTTGGTGCATTAGAGAAAACATGTATATGGCTCAAATGTAAAAGCGAGGTATGTGTACTTTTCTAATCTTCATTTGATTAATGAGAACCCTAAAATTATATTTTGGCAATCAGTTTGATCAGTTACTTGGATATAATTTGTCTGTCATTCCTTGCAATTTGTTTTTTAATCAACATAGATGAGGGTGCTCTTTATGGAGTACATATTAACACAGGTGGGATTGCTAAGTTTGTATCGGACCGAGCAGTGATTAAGGTAAATTATGTCTTCCTTTTAATTTGGAGAATGACCAATTCTTTTAATTTATTCAATTACTTTTTTAGTGGTTGTGAAGTTAGGATGATTGAGAGTGTCTTACGGACCAAAAATTATCACACTTTAAGGGTACTTCAGATTGGCCTGTGACATGAAAGAAAAAAAATCAGAATATGATAACTATTAGAAGTGTTCGGATGTTTGTTAACTTCTGCGTGGAATATATGTTTTTAACTTTTTGTATAACGTACAAGATAAAAAACAGGTTTGTGTTCTTTGCTACTATTTTATTGCAGGGATAAATAGTGTTGAAAGAATTCATTCACAAAAGTGTATTCAATATTACATTTTTCGATATAAAAAGGTATTAATGTGATTTCTGGTAATTTATGTTACTCACTGATCGAATTGTTTTTACTTTTGATTTGTGATGTTCTGAATTTGATCTATAACAAATTGATGATTTCATTTTATGTACACTATGTGTTTAATAAAATGTGTGTGAAGTTAAGACGTAAAATTAGTATAGGCCGTAAAGATAAAAGGCAGGATGTGTAATTGGTCAAGTTGAATATCAACACAACTTTTATAAATTTGTGATTTTGAACTTTATACTGTAATGATATGCTATTTAGTTATTCTATTTTATTTAATATTTTTTATATGAAAAAGTGAGAGCGTATTTTGTTTAGGTTGAGACATCATAAGTTTGAAGCCAAACGGCCTTAGCGTGAAGATGAAGGTTTGGAGTTCTATATTAATGGTTGTTCTATATGGAAACACGCTTTATGTGAAAATGCAGGTTTGGAGCTCTATATTTTCTTTGGTCATAACATGAAATTCAGTTGTTTTAACCAGATACACATTGTATGTGATGTGAATTACCTTAATTAGCCACTATAGTACAACAAGCCATTTCATTAATTTTCCAAACATCATTCTTCTTCTATACGCTTCTCCTATACTATTTTCATTCAAATGAACCAGTTTTGAATCACCATTAAATTCTATTAACAATAAAACTTATTTTATACGTTTCCTCTTGATGCATATATATCTCTTTTAATTTTCATTGAAATTTTTACGGTTTGGATTTAAATCCTGTAGAAAAACTATTTTGATGTGTTGTTTTTGTCTATGGTTTTGATTCAGTATATAATATATTTGGCTTTGATTAAATTCAATTAAAAAAGATGATAACTTTTTTTTTATTATGCAGGTTAAATGCAATCAACACGTACACAAATCCGATGACTAACACACCGATCCAATCACACAACTGTTCTTAACCTAATGATTTATATGCTATCCGCAACGTAATACCGGTAAGTATCACATCTATTCAAGTTTTGTTTTTAAGGATTCGTTTTAAATCCCATAGTACACCTATTTTGATGTGATGGTTTTTTAATAATCAATCTAATTGTGTTTCGATTCAATTTATAATATACTTTGTTTTTGTAGAACGATTAATTTTATAGCATATTTATAACTTTTTATTTTTACAAAAAAAATTATGGGAAATAACATTTATGTGTTCGGCTGAAATGTTTTTTTATGTGGATGTAGGTTAAGACGTTAAGCCACAATGCGACGAAAATATCTATGGATGACAACAAATGACGAGGTGTGACCAAATATATTAACATTTTCTATGGTTCAATTAATTTTCCTAATAAAAGGTACACTGTTACGCATCATGTTTCTAATAATAATGATTTGGGATGTTGAATGCATAATGATTGATTTTGAACTACTCTTTAGTGATAGCTCTTTTTCTTCTTTCATTTCTGGTTAATTATCCATGATTTGTAATTTTGGAGATCACAATTATAACATGTTCGGTGCATTAGAGAAAACATGTATATGGCTCAAATTTAAAAGCGAGGGATGTGTACTTTTCTAATCTTCATATGATTAATGAGAACCCTAAAATTATATCTTGGCAATCAGTTTGATCAGTTACTTGGATATAATTTGTCTCTCATTCCTTGCAATTTGTTTTTCAATCAACACATGTGAGGGTGCTCTTTATGGAGTACATATTAACACCGGTGGGATTGCTAAGTTTGTATCGGACCGAGCAGTGGCTAAGGTAAATTATGTCTTCCTTTTAATTTGGAGAATGACCAATACTTTTAATTTATTGAATTACATTTTTTAGTGGTTGTGAAGTTAGGATGATTGAGAGTGTCTTACGGACCAAAAATTATCACACTTTAAGGGTACTTCAATTTGGCCTGTAACATGAAAGAAAAAAAATTAGAATATGATAACTGTTAGAAGTGTACGGATGTTTGTTAACTTCTGCGTGTGATGGAGGCCCAAGTATTGAAGAATGGGCTGACTTGTTTTTAGAAGCCCAAGATTGTGTGAAGAAAAGGGCTTCGGTAAAACAGCCATAACTTTTGTTCCGTAACTCCATTTCACGTCCGTGACCACTCAAATCGAAGAGAAAAACGAGGCGGACACAGTTGTAACTAACCTCTAGCTAGTTATGGATTTTTCGAAGTCCAAAACCCTCGTTTACTAAGAGTTATTTACATTTTTTTGTTTTTTTGATTTTTTGTTGGACTTGTTTTTGTTCTAGCTCACGGCCCATCTGTCTTTTTAGGCCCGTTTCAATTTTGTGAGCCTATTTAAACAATTTGTTGTAATCCTAGCCAGACAATTATCAGTTTTAATAAAAATAAACCATTAACCGCTGTTTGCCAAGAAATTTTACCCTAATAATCGGTATTCAATCGAATCAACGATTGTTGGAAGAATTGTTTCTGGTATTTGTAGAATCAACAGATCTAATTTGTTATTTTGTTTTTTACACTACATCAGTTGGTATCAAGAGCCGAAGTTCTTGATTAAGATGCCTCCAAGGAAAAACAGGACTCTTAATTTGTCGATTAATTGTCTGACCGGATGGATCAGTTGATGAACAGGCGTGGTAATCGTAACGTTCGAGGTAGTGATGAGGAACAGTCAGAAAACCCATTTGGGGAGGATGACGATTCATCTTCTGATAAACAGTCAGGAAGACGACCAAGGCAAAATCAAAGGGAGGATAACATGCGTTGGGAATCTAGAATGAGAGTCAATATTCCTGATTTTGCTGGTGATACTTTGAGTCCTGAGGGGTTTATTGATTGGCTTGTTGCGGTTGAAGAGGTTGATGAAGATAGTTAAATTCCTGAAGCCATGATTCCTTTACTTGAGGAATTTTCAGATGTTTTCACTAATGAGTTACCTGATGGATTGCCACCATTGCGTGACATCCAACATCATATTGATTTAGAGCCTGAGTCACAATTGCCTAACAGGCCACATTGCAGGATGAGCCTGGGAGAGCATGACGAGTTGCGTAGGCAGGTTGAGTAGTTAGTTTCTAAGGGTCACGTTCGTAAGAGCATGAGCCTGTATGCTGTTCCTGCCCTATTGACTCCCAAGAAGAATGGTACATGGCGTATATGAGTTGATAGTCGAGCCATCAACAAGATTACTGTGAGGTATAGGTTTCCTATTCCTCGCCTTGCTGATTTGCTTGACCAGATTAGTGACGCTAATATTTTTACGAAGCTGGATTTGAAGACTGGGTATTACCAGATTTGTCTTAGACCTGGTGATGAATGGAAGACCGCTTTCAAGACTCGTGAAGGGTTGTATGAGTGGTTGGTGATTCCTTTTGTTTTATAAAACGCACCAAGTACATTTATGCGTGTAATGAATCAATTGTTCAGGCCTTTTATTGGCAAGTTTGTGGTTGTTAATTTTGATGACATTCTTATTTATAGTGCTTCTTTTAATGAGCATGTCACCCATGTGAGGCAGGTCTTGACCTTGCTACGGAAGGATAGTTTTTATACAGCCACAAAGAAGTGTGTGTTCATGACCCCTAAGGTTATATTTTTGGGGTATGTTGTTTCTGGTGATGGCATACAGGTGGATGAGTCTAAAGTAGCAGATGTTCAAGAGTGCCTAACTCCAACTACCATTACTGAAGTTCAGAGTTTTCATGGTCTTGCTTCTTTCTATAGGCGATTTATTCCTAATTTTAGTTTCATTATGGCCCCTTTGACAGATTGCATGTAAGGAAAGTTATTTGTTTAGACGGAGGAATCAGAGTTGGCTTTTCAGGTTATCAAAGAAAAGCTTACTACATCACCAATCTGGATATTGCCTGACTTTTCTAAGGTTTTTGAGCTTCATACTAATGCCTCAAAGGTTGCTATTGGTGGGGTTCTTAGTCAAGGTAGGCAACATGTTGCCTATTTTTGTGAGAAGTTAACAGGGCGGAAGTCTAGGTACACTACTTATGACTTGGAGTTTTATGAAGTGGTCCAAGCTGTGAAGCATTCGCGCCATTACTTGTTTCATAAGGTGTTTGTTTTGTTCACTGATCATGATTCCTTAAGGCATATTCGTACTCAAGATAAGGTATCCTATAAGCATGGGCGTTGGTTGGCATTTCTTGAGAAGTTTTCTTTTGTGGTGAAACGCAAAACTAGTGTTTCCAATCGAGTTGCTGATGCCTGAAGCAGGAGGAGTGGTTTGCTTGTAACAATGTAGGTTGATGTTCCAGGACTCGATGTCATTCGTGACATGGTGACTGTGGGAGAAACTAGATTTCTTTCTGTATGATGGGTTCCTTTTCAAAGGGAATCAGCTATGTATTCCTGATTCAAGTCTTCGCTTGCAAATTATTAAGGAATTACATGGTGAGGGGCATGTTGTCCATGATCGCACTTTGCAATTGGTGCAAGCTTCTTATTTCTGGCCCACTATGAGGAAAGAGGTATTTCGTTATGTCAAGAGGTGTCGTGTGTGCCAGGTCTCAAATGGTACGGCTACTAATGCAGGTCTTAATATGCCTTTGCCTGTTCTTTTGCAGCCATAGGTTGATATTAGCATGGATTTTATGTTGGGGCTACCTCGTACTCAAAGGGGTAATGATTCAATATTCATTGTTGTTGATCGTTTCTCTAAAATGGTGCACTTTATCCCTTGCAAGGAGACAACAGATGCAGCTAACGTGGCCCAGCTGTTCTTTAAGGATGTATACCGTTTACATAGTTTACCTTCCTCTATTGTTTCTGATCGGGACACTAGGTTTTTGAGTCATTTTTGGCGTAGTTTGTAGAAGATGGTGAATACTCAACTCAATTTTAGTAGTGCTTATCATCCTCAAACTGATGGGCAAATTGAAGTTGTTAACAGGTCTCTTGGTAATCTGTTTAGGTGTTTGGTGGGTGCTCATGTGAAGGCATGGGATTAAAAGTTATGTCAAGATGAGGCTGCTCATAATCATGCTGTTAATCGAAGCATTGGGTTTAGTCCATTATAGGTGGTTTATTTTGCTCAACCATGTGGTCCTCTGGATTTAATGACTCCTCGTGTTTCTAGTTCTGTTCCCAAGAAAGTACAAGATTTTATTGCAGGGTTACATGATGTTCACAAAGCTGTTCATGAAAATTTGGTTCGTGCCAATTCCAAGTACAAACAAGATGCGAATCACAAGCGGAGACATGTTGATTTTGAAGAGGGTGACTTTGTATGGGTTGTTTTGACTAAGGATCGTTTTCCTGTTGGAGAGTATAGCAAGTTAACAGCTAAGAAGATTGGCCCGCTGGAGATTGTGGAGAAGATTAAATCTAATGCTTACCGTCTAAAATTTCCAAGCCATATTAGGTGTTTTAATATTTTTAATGTGAAGCACTTGATCCCTTATCATGGAGACTCTTCTGATAACGACCTTGCTATGAATTCGAGGACGAATTTTGTCTACCCAGAGGGGAATGATGGAGGCCCAAGTATTGAAGAACGGGTTAACTTGTTTTTAGAAGCCAAAGATCATGTGAAGAAAAGGGCTTCAGTAAAACAGCTATAACTTTTGATTCGTAAGTCCGTTTCAGGCCCGTGACCACTCAAATCGAAAAGAAAAACAAGGCGGACGCAATTGTAGGCATCTTCTACCTGGTAACGGATTTTTCAAAGCCCAAAACCCTCGTTTACTATGAGTTATTTACATTTTTCTGTTTTTTTGATTTTTTGTTGGACTTGTTTTTGTTCTAGCTCACGGCCCATCTGTCTTTTTAGGCCCGTTTCAGTTTTGTGAGCTTATTTAAACAATCTGCTGTAACCCTAGCCAGACAATTATCGGTTTTAATAAAAATGAACCATTGGCCGCTGTTTGCCAAGAAATTTTACCCTAATAATGAGTATTCAATCAAATCAACGATTGTTGGAAGAATTGTTTCTGGTATTCGTAGAATCAACAGATCCAATTTGTTATCTTGTTTTTTACACTACATCAGTTGGTATCAAGAGCCGAAGTTCTTGATTAAGATGCCTCCAAGGGAAAACATGACTCTTAATTCATTGATCAATTGTCTGACCGGATGGATCAGTTGATGAATAGGCGTGGTAATCGTAACGTTCGGGGTACTGATGAGGAACAGTCAGAAAACCCATTTGGAGAGGATGATGATTCATCTTCTGATGAACAGTCAGGAAGACGACCAAGGTGAAATCAAAGGGAGGATAACATGCGTTGGGAATCTGGAATGAGAGTCAATATTCCTGATTTTGCTGGGGATACTTTGAGTCCTAAGGGGTTCACTGAATGGCTTGTTGCGATTGAAGAGGTTGCTGAAGATAGTGAAATTCTTGAAGCCATAATTCCTATACTTTAGGAATTTTCAGACGTTTTCACTGATGAGTTACCTGATGCATTCCCACCATTGCGTGACATCCAACATCATATTGATTTAGAGCCTGGGTCATAATTGCCTAACATACCACATTACAGGATGAGCCCGGGAGAGCATGAGGAGTTGTGTAAGCAGGTTGAGTAGTTGGTTTCTAAGGGTAACGTTCATGAGAGCATGAGCCTGTGTGTTGTTCGTGCCTTATTGACTCTCAAGAAGGATGGTACATGGAGTATGTGTGTTGATAGTCGAGCCATCAAAAAGATTACTCTAAGGTACAGGTTTCCTATTCCACTCCTTGATGATTTGCTTGACCAGATTAGTGGTGCTACTATTTTTACGAAGCTGGATTTGAAGAGTGGGTATTACCAGATTCGTCTTAGACCTGGTGATGAATGGAAGACCGATTTCAAGACTCGTGAAGGGTTATATGAGTGGTTGGTGATGCCTTTTGGTTTATCAAACGCACCAAGTACATTTATGCGTGTGATGAATCAATTGTTCAGGCCTTTTATTGGCAAGTTTGTGGTTGTTTATTTTGATGACATTCTTATTTATAGTGCTTCTTTTAATGAGCATGTCACCCATGTGAGGCAGGTCTTGACCTTGTTTCGGAAGGATAGTTTTTATGCAGTCACAAAGAAGTATGTATTCATGACCCCTAAGGTTTTTTTTGGGGGTATGTTATTTCTGGTGATGGCATACAGGTGGATGATTCTAAAGTAGCAGATGTTCAAGAGTGGCCAACTCCAACTACCATTACTAAAGTTTGGATTTTTCATGGTCTTGCTTCTTTCTATAGGCGATTTATTCCTAATTTTAGTTCCATTATGGCCCCTTTGACAGATTGCATGTAGGGAAAGTCATTTGTTTGGACGGAGGAAGCAGAGTTGGCTTTTCAGGTTGTCAAAGAAAAGCTTACTACAACACCAATCTTGATATTTCCTGACTTTTCTAAGGTTTTTGAGCTTCATACTGATTCCTCAAAGGTTGCTATTAGTGGGGTTCTTAGTCAAGGTAGGCGACCTGTTGCCTATTTTAGTGAGAAGTTGACAGGGTGGAAGTCTAGGTCCACTACTTATGACTTGGAGTTTTATAAAGTGGTCCAAGCTGTAAAGCATTGGCGCCATTACTTGTTTCATAAGGAGTTTGTTTTGTTCACTGATCATGATTCCTTAAGGCATATTCGTACTCAAGATAAGGTATCATATAAGCATGGTCATTGGTTGGCATTTCTTGAGAAGTTTTCTTTTGTGGTGAAACGCAAAACTAGTGTTTCCAATCGAGTTGATGATACCTGAAGCAGGAGGAGTGGTTTACTTGTAACAATGCAGGTTGATGTTCCAGGACTCAATGTGATTCGTGACATGGTGACTGTGGACACATATTTTTTAGTTGTTTTGCAGGGTGTACAGGCTGGGGAGAAACCATATTTCTTTCTGCATGATGGGTTCCTTTTCAATGGGAATCAACTATGTATTCCTGATTCAAGTCTTCGCATGCAAATTATTAAGGAATTACATGGTGAGGGGCATGTTGTCCGTGATCTCACTTTGCAATTGGTGCAAGCTTCTTATTTCTGGCCCACTATGAGGAAAGAGGTGGATCGTTATGTCAAGAGGTGTCGTATATGCCAAGTTTCAAAGGGCACAACTACTAATGCGGGTCTCTATATGCCTTTGCATGTTCCTTTGCAGCTGTGGGTTGATATCAACATGGATTTTGTGTTGGGGCTACCTCGTACTCAAAGGGGTAATGATTCAATCTTTGTTGTTGTCGATCGTTTCTCTAAAATGGTGCACTTTATTCCTTGCAAGAAGACAACAAATTCAGTTAATGTGGCCTAACTTTTCTTTAGGGATGTGTATAGTTTACATGGTTTACCTTCCTCTATTATTTCTGATCGGGACACTAGGTTTCTGAATCATTTTTGTCCTAGTTTGTGGAAGATGGTGAATACTTAACTCAATTCTAGTAGTGCTTATCATCCTCAAACTGATGGGCAAACTGAAGTTGTTAACAGGTCCCTTGGTAATCTGTTAAGGTGTTTGGTAGGTGATCATGTGAAGGCATGGGATCAAAAGTTGTGTTATGCTTAGTTTTCTCATAATCATGCTGTTAATCGAAGCACTGGGTTTAGTCAATTCTAGGTGGTTTATTCTGCTCAAAGACGTAGTCCTCTAGATTTAATGATTCCTTGTGTTTCTAGTTATGTTCCCAAGAAAGTGAAGGATTTTGTTGCAGGGTTACATGATGTTCACAAAGTTGTTCATGAAAATTTAGTTTGTGCCAATTCCAAGTACAAACAAGATGCGGATCACAAGTGGAGACATGTTGATTTTAAAGAGGGTGACATTGTATGGGCTGTTTTGACTAAGGATCAATTTCTTGTTGGAGAGTATAACAAGTTGTCTGCTAAGAAGATTGGACCGCTGGAGATTGTGGAGAAGATTAATTCTAATGCTTACAATCTGAAATTGCCAAGCCATATTAGGTGTTCTGATGTTTTTAATGTGAAGCACTTGATCCCTTATCATGGCGACCCTTCTGATGATGACCTTGCTATGAATTCGAGGACAAATTTTGTCTACCCAAAGGGGAATGATGGAGGCCCAAGTATTGAAGAACGGGCTGACTTTTTTTAGAAGCTCAAGATCGTGTGAAGAAAATGGCTTCAGTAAAACAGCCATAACTTTTGATCCGTAAGTCCGTTTCAGGCCCGTGACCACTCAAATCGAAGAGAAAAACGAGGCGGACGCAACTGTAATCATCTGTTTGCTGGTAACGGATTTTTCAAAGCCTAAAACCCTCGTTTACTATGAGTTATTTACATTTTTCTGTTTTTTTGATTTTTTGTTGGACTTGTTTTTGTTCTAGCTCACGGCCCATCTGTCTTTTTAGACCCGTTTTGGTTTTGTGAGCCTATTTAAACAATTTGCTGTAATCCTAGCCAGACAATTACCAGTTTTAATAAAAATAAACCATTGACCGTTGTTTGCCAAGAAATTTTACGCTAATAATCGGTATTCAATCGAATCAACGATTGTTGAAAGAATTGATACTGGTATTCGTAGAATCCACAGATCCAATTTGTTATCTTGTTTTTTACAATACATCAGTTGGTATCAAGATCCGAAGTTCCTGATTAAGATGCCTCCAAGGAAAAACAGGACTCTTAATGAGATACATGAACAAAAATTGGAAGATCATGTTATGGCAAGAAAGGATGAGCGATTTGATCAATTCTTTGATCAATTGTCTGACCGGATGGACCAGTTGATGAACAGGCGTGGTAATCATAACATTTGGGGTACTGATGAGGAACAATTAAAAAACCCATTTGGGGAGGATGACGATTTATCTTCTGATTAACAATCAGGAAGACGACCAAGGCAAAATCAAAGGGAGGATAACAGGCATTGGAAATCTGGAATAAGAGTCAATATTCCTGATTTTGCTGGGGATACTTTGAGTCTTAAGGGGTTCATTGATTGGCTTATTGCGGTTGAAGAGGTTGTTGAAGATAGTGAAATTCCTGAAGCCATGATTCGTTTACTTGAGGAATTTTCGAATGTTTTCCCTGATGAGTTACCTGATGGATTGCCACCATTGCGTGACATCCAACATGATATTGATTTAGAGCCTAGGTCACAATTGCCTAACAGGCCACATTACAGGATGAGTTCGGGAAAGCATAAGGAGTTGCGTAGGCAGGTTGAGGAGTTGGTTTTTAAGGGTCACGCTCGTGAGAGCATAAGCTTGTGTACTGTTCCTGCCCTATTGACTCCCAAGAAGGATGGTACATGGCGTATGTGTGTTGATAGTCGAGCCATCAACAAGATTACTATGAGGTACAGGTTTCATATTCCTTGCCTTGATGAGTTGCTTGACCAGATTAGTAGTGCTACTATTTTTACAAAGCTGGATTTGAAGATTAGGTATTACCAGATTCGTCTTAGACCTGGTGATGAATGGAAGACCACTTTCAAGACTCGTGAAGGGTTGTATGAGTAGTTGGTGATGCCTTTTAGTTTATCAAATGAACCAAGTATATTTATGCGTGTGATGAATCAATTGTTTAGGCCTTTTATTGGCAAGTTTGTGGTTGTTTATTTTAATGACATTCTTATTTATAGTGATTCTTTTAATAAGCATGTCACCCATGTGAGGCAGGTCTTGACCTTGCTTTGGAAGGATAGTTTTTATGCAGCCACAAAGAAATGTGTGTTCATGACCCCTAAGGTTTTGTTTTTGGGGTATGTTGTTTCTGGTGATGGCATACAAGTGGATGAGTCTAAAGTAGCAGTTGTTCAAGAGTGGCTAACTCCAACTACCATTACTGATGTTCAGAGTTTTTATGGTCTTGCTTCTTTCTATAGGTGATTTATTCCTAATTTTATTTTCATTATGGCCCCTTTGACAGATTGCATGAAGGGAAAGTCATTTGTTTGGACGGAGGAAGCAGAGTTGGCTTTTCAGGTTGTCAAAGAAAAGCTTACTACATCACCAATCTTGATATTGCCAGACTTTTCTAAGGTTTTTGAGCTTCATACTGATGCCTCAAAGGCTGCTATTGGTGGGGTTCTTAGTCAAGGTGGGTGACCTGTTGCCTATTTTAGTGAGAAGTTGACAAGGCCGAAGTCTAGGCACACTACTTATGACTTAGAGTCTTATGCAGTGGTCCAAGCTGTGAAGCATTGGTGCCATTACTTGTTTCATAAGGAGTTTGTTTTGTTCACTGATCATGATTCCTTAAGGCATATTCATATTCTTACAAAACCCCTTAAACATGAATCGTTTAACTATCTACGTACGTCTTGGTATAGGAATGATGGAACACATTCCATAAACCTATTGTGTCCGCTTCTCCTTCTTCTAGTTTCGATTCAAGTCCGTGTTCCATTCCGTGTCGTGACAACTTTAATACTTCATCTGAAGTACTTTAAGCATTCTTAATTCACGAAATGCAAATTAAAATGTCACTCCTCTTTGTTAAATTTTTTGTCAAAAACTCAAGTCCAAAACCCTTTACTGAGGGTGGCCCCTATATAGGCGGCCCCCTAATATATTTGGGACCACCAGGAGACATGGGACCGCCATCAGCAGACCATAATATGGAACACTTAAACAAAAAATTTCAAAACACAAAAACAAACACTCCTTTATCTGCTGCCATTGACGAACACGACCCAAAACCCACCAAAACTCAAATTCAACCATTAAAACATCAATTTAAGATCAAATCAATACTAATAATCAATCCTAATATCACAAAGATCATCATTTGTAATTCATTTCATCTATTTTCTTTCAATTTGAGTCTAGAGTTCATGATGAACACCAAAAAATTGAAATTGGGGTTTTTTGTGTTTTCTTTTAATTTTGTACAATTAAGACAACTAGGATACAATGTATAACTAATATGCTTCCCGTAGATATAGGATTTGCATACATTTGTGAATTTGTTGAAAAATGATTTTGAACCAAAACCCTAATTTTATTTTTAAATCACTCACGTTAGGAACATAAGAAAATTGTTATTATACATTGTTAATCCAACCAAAAAAAACGTTTTCAAACACATGCATAATGATCTCATGAAAAAATTTCGAGATACATAATTCATATTTATTTTTTGACTTGTTTGGATAAGCAAAATCAAATTAAGAAGCGTTTGGATTAACTCTTAGGATTTTATATTTAGGTCGAGTTAATCGTTACTCCACACTTGTTGCATGTAGGCACACACTAGGCATCTCGTTAAATGAAGGAATCTCACTACAATTATCTTTTCCAACTTTAGATGAAATGACCTTGGAAGATGAATTACGATACACAAAATCATACGTTCCAACAATCTCAAACGAAAACTATATTCCTGATATCTTTAAACCTATCATTCGAAGCCTAGAATGTAGGTCAATCCATAAAGGTCGCCCTATATCTCCTGAATCCAATAAATACGATAATATTCAAACCCTTTTTTAAATTATCAAACTTTCTAAAATATATGAGCTCCATGAAGATATTTGTCTAAGATTTATCCTTGAATTTTATTCTTCAATGAAAATCACCAAAGATGACAATCTAAACATCTTCTTAACATTTTGGGCATTGAAAAGAACATTTAAGTTCTCACTCGAGTTATTTGCCTCAATTCTCTCCATTCCATGTGAAGGAGAGTGTTCTTACTCTGAATAACCCTCTCTCGACTCTTTGAAAACTAATCAAGAGTCAAACACACATTCCAACACCAAAGGAAATTATCCAATCAATCACAACAATCGGACAAACAATTTTTCCAAACATAATCTTCAAGGAAGAACTTCGTCATGACATGAGATTTTGGAATGAAATCATTCAAGATAATGCCTTTGGCACTCAAAATGACTTACCATTTCTTCCTGCATCATCATGTCACATGATGTATTGCATTCTAACAAGTACTCCCTTCAACTTTGCCTACTTTCTAACCAAACGAGTTGAAAATATTAAAAATCAACCAAATTCTCCAATGCCATATGGAATGATTCTAAATCATCTATATGATCACATCATCAAAATTAATCCTCATCTACGAAAATTGAAATACAAATCATATTGGCCATCCATGAAACCTTGGGTTTATCCTACTCATCTTAAATCAATTAACTTCATATCCTCTGAAGAAGCTTCAAGTGTTGACTCAAATGATGGTTGAAATATTCCTTTAGAATTATTGCTAGGGATACGTACTATTATTATTACTATGTAATACTATCTTAACCTCTATCATAGATAATCAAGTACATGTATAATGTGTCTACATTATTATTTAATGGTTGGTATGTGACATTTAGTAGACATTTTAGTCATTTATATGCTTCATCTTGAGCACATTACATGACTTATTCTCTCCTTTAGATGTATTATGTGATTCTTAAAGTAATGAAAATGCCATAATCGCCCTTTTAATTCTTATTAACCACTCTAAAAATTAAAACTTCTGAAAATTTTTACAAATCTCTAGAAAATGATCCCCTTAAATATAGGGCGGCTCCCTAATATATATGGGACCGCCACTAATATAAGGGACCGCCATCAGGAAACCATGATATTTTCCTGTCCCATCTTTTTCTGCAACTTTGACCCTATTCTACTTAGGTTCAACCATCCTTTCCTTTCTAGACAAAACACTTCCTAGAATCTTTATTCTACTATACCATGCCTTTCCCAAAATCCTTCTATATAACTATCATTCTTCTCTATATCAATCTACACTTCTCTTTTACATCTTTCTCTCATCATCACGATCTCAATGTCATCCTCTAGCAAATCCACTCATGACTACTCTAGAAAACTCCAAAGAGCCATTCTTGAGCCTTGGAGACAAAGTCACAATCTTGCACCATCTCCTATACCTAATAGGAATACACATATCTCTCCTTCTACAACCAATTCTTCACCATCTCTTTCACCTCCACAAAACCTATCTCCAAACCAAATAACACATAAACTTCATCACTTATCTAATCTTCTTGAGATTAATCTCCAACAAGTAATTGATTCCATAAATCCTTCACCTCCTACCTCACCATGCATCCCTCCACCTTCCTTAGATCAAGTAAACATTCATTTAGAATTCTGTCATTGTTGTTTGAATACCCAAAATATATTCGATACATTGAAAGATGACCTTAACTGTATCAAATCTCTCATCATTGGTCCTTCCACTCAATTTCCATCCTGAATAACAACCTCCTTACTATAATTGAACAATCTCAAAAACTTAATAATAAACAACCCCTCTTTTGATTATGGCATCTTCTACCTTTTAAGAATCAACTAGTGTAGATCTATGCCTTATTATGTCTTTATGACTATCTACTTTCTATTGTAATGATTCATACAAATGTTGTATGAATGTGTCTTAGCTCTTATTAAGATCTAGTTTTTAAGTTTTATATTGAATGTATTAGTTGGATGTGCTAGTGTATGAGTTTCTTGTTGGTGGAATGAAACTCTTCTTTTGATTTAAATATAATGTGTTAACTTGAAAGATATTTGTCTTGCACTTGTACCTCTAACTTTTTTTTATAGAAATTTTTTTTATAAGATCGATCCCTTGGTGCCCCGAACAAAGGGGAGCACACATCAAGGGGGAGTCTTGATATCGTCGATTTCTTTCTTCCTTCAACAACTCAACGATCATTCTTTTTGAATTCTAAAAAAAGGGGGAGAAATGAAACATAACTCATTTAATAATTTGACATCTTTAATTTTATTTAAAATGATTTTATATTTTGTCATCATCAAAAAGGGGGAGATTGTTAATACAAATAATGCCTAAAAACGTTATTTATATTTTTTGACCTCTCAACGTTTTGATAATAACAAAATGTAAAAACGTTTACAATAAAAATAAACGTCTACAAATTATTAAATGTAAAATTTCATTTCTAAGATTAGTGATCACTTAAGGTATGGACAAACAAAATAATTAAGCATGATTAGTGATCAAATTTTTTTTCTCTTAATCCTCACTTTTAATTCTACAAAAGTATTTTTTCAAAAATACTTTTAAAAAATATTTTCTAATTAAAATAAAAAGTTTTATTAAAAACTTAAAATTTGAAATTCAAAATTTTCCCTCAAAACGGAAGCTTCTACATCAGATACAACATTCCCCACAAAAAGACAAAAAAATAAGCGGAATCTAGGCGGCGACCCCCTTATAGGCCTGGCGGCCCCATTATATATAAGGGACCGCCGGGACCGCCCCCAGAGAGAAGTTGGGATTCCCTGCCTATAAATACTGCTCCATTCCCAGCAGAAAAATCATTCCTCTTTGCACGAAATTTTTCAGTCTTTTCTTTCTCTCTCTAAACCTTCTTTCTCTCACTAAAACTCTTGATCACTAACATACTTAGATCTTGTTTCAAGTGATCTAATTTCTTCTTTCTCCATCTCTTCCCTCTCATTCAAGTGCAAGAGAAGAACACTCATATTCGTCAAGAAATAAAATGTTGATTAGTGATCTATCTCTTTTTTCTAAGTACCAAAACTCTATTGTATTTATCTTGTGTATTTGTGTGATTCGGATATTGTGTAGATCCGATAGTGTAGATCTTGTGAGTGTGTATATCTTGGAGTGCAGAACAGTAAGATTATTTAGAAAAATGATGATTCCCACAAGGAGGAACCCAAAGTAGGTGAAAACACAGGAGTAGGAGAATTAGATGTGGAGTATTTTAACGTATTCCCAACCAAGAGTGAGCTTGCATATCATAAGTTTATAATGTGTGGTCCAATCCCTTCAATATTTTTGAGAAACCCCATCATCATAGAAGGGTGCCTGATGTCCGTCGAACCTTAAAATACCATGCAACATTAGAAATATACACATTGAAAAGGCCTACATAGATCTTATCTCACCCCTGAATATCATGACCCGAATGCTGTATAATTAGATCATGAGAAGAAAGCTTGACCCTAGGGAAGTTATAAATAGAGGAGTGAATAATTTCACAGGAAGGATTAAGAGAATGTTGTTGGTCCCTTTAAATGTGATATAAGGTTTATCCATTAAAATTAATCACATTCCATTGCAACAAAGTGAGTTTTAAACAAATATATATGAAGAATATAAAGAACAAGTTTAAAACACACATAAGTAACTTTTTAACGTATAGGTTCTTATTAGAATCAAATAAAGAATCTATGACACACCTTGCTTACAGAATAGTAAGGTGGTTGAATGACAATTGGGTTGTGATCTCCTTCTAACTTAAACTCTTAACCAAAGTTATGAGAGTAAGAAAACAAACTATTCGACTAGAACTGAAGCTTTAGCTTTAGCAGTTTCTATTCAGTTTGTTTGAGAGATAAATGCTATTCAACGTGGTTTACATTAATTGGAAGAGATAACATTTACTCTCAACATCCCTTTCCTTTTATAGGCAAAGGAATTAGGGTTTACAAGTCATCCTAATACACATGGCAAGCATTAAATAGGTGGTTGAGCTACCATTTAATGCAGCCATGCTTTATAGTACCAGGTATAGTCCTTTAAGGAAAGTTGAAGTACTTCTATACCAACTTTAGAAGTATTCATTCCCAAGGAGATTGCTTTATTCCTTTTGACATAAAGCAATCTTTTCCCGCCTTCTAAACCTTTTAGAAGTGAAACATTTTGTTTCAATCTTCTAAGAAGGAGATCGACATCATTCAGCTTGGAATTGTCAATCAAGTTGAACTGAAGATCTTGCAAAGGTCTTTTTTAGTTTCTGATCTGCTGCATAAACTGAAGTAAAGATGATCTTAGTCTTCTAAGTACCTGAAAAACTGAAGCTGAAGTTTTTTCAACGACTCAAGCTGAACTGTCTTCAGCTTGAATTATACTTAGGGGGTTTTATGTTTAAATCTACTGAGAGACAGAAAGGCTCAGGAACTGACCCCAACAATCTCCCCCTATTTGAATATACAAATAGCCTAAGTTAACATCAGTAGTAAGTAAGCAAAACAACTTCTTCTTACAAACTGATATAAATTGAACAACATAAACTGATAATCATTTATATTAACTTTCATTACATTACATTACAAAAGATAAAGTTATTACAAACGATTGTAACTTATACTGCCTTAGCTACTCAATGCTCCTCATCTGCTTGAGTGGGTTCAGGTTTTTCTTGTCAATTTTAGCAAGCAAAATAGAACTGAAGGTCCTGGCATGATCATCAAGGCCAGGACCTTGATGAAGTTTGAAGAAGATTTCTTGTACAGTGTACAACATCTCATTTGGGAAATCTCCAAAGTCTTTAATAGTAACAAAATCCTGCATGTGGTATAAACTGAACATCATCATACCCAGGACTGGTTCATTCAGTACAGTTCCAGCTGGATGATCTTCATATTGTACTGATGACTTGAGCCATTTGTTAGCTCTTAAAAAGTCATGGATGTCATCAGCATTCTTTCTCTTCTTTTTTGCAAGATCATTCAACTTTTCAAGTGGATCTTGCTCACTGAGATGTATATCTAAGTCACTTCTTAGTTTTACTTTAGTTTCATAGAGATAGTCCATTCTTGTCTGAATTTGTTCATAGATGGTGGACCATCCTTTTCCTTTTCTGTTTGGACAAGCTTTTAGTACTTCTCTCCATTCACCCAGATGTAAGTCGCTGGCTTTGAAGTTTGGGATAACTTCACCAGTCCTATCCTCTCTATACACCTTTAGTGTGATAGGACCTTTTCTGGTTAAAACATCACAGTTTGTGATTTTTGAACTTGCTCTTCTGTTCAGCATTTTGTCACAGTATTTATCATACTGTAATTTAGCTTTGTAGTACTTAGACACCACATCAAGACCAAGAAGATCAACCAACTCTTCTTTTCTTACTTCTACTTCATGTTTGGCTGCTTCAGCTTTGGCAGATTCCTTAATTTTCTTTTGTTCCTTGATATGTTCTTCAGTGAGATGGACATGATCCCCACTTTTAGTGACAAAATCAAACTTCATTAATTTCTTATTTCTTGAGGATTCATCCTTAGATCCAGTCAAATTAATTGTATCATCAGATTCACTATCACTACCCTCTTCTTCAGCGTCCTTTGAAGACATAGCCTTTTTGCCTTTGTCTTTCTTGATATGCTCCCCCTCAGCTTAAGAAGAGCTCTTTGGAGGACTGGAGATAAAAAAGATTGTAATGATGTAGTTGAAGTGGTAGTGGTTGTGATTGGTGATGTTTGGATGAATTATTGTTTGTTCAGGTTAGCCTTTTTAACATCCTGTGCAACTTTTCTTTAAAATAACTGAGAGATGGTGACTTGATTTGTGTTCTTCTCCCCTCAGCGGGTTGAGTGCCAGCTTGGCCTGCTGAAGGAACACTAGTATCTCTTGTATTTTGTGATGCAGATGCAAAAACTTGAGCAAACTTGTTGAAGGCTTCAGTAACTTTGTTAAGCAAACTTGAAAGAGCATCCAAGGTCTTGGTCTTAGCCTGAACAGATTCAACCTGTGTTGGTATAGAAAGAAATTCGGCTGGAAGTTCCCACTGAAGATTCTTCAGTCCAACAACTCGATTGGTAAGACTTTTAATAGTTGAAGTGAAAATCTCTAGCATGTTAGGAATATCTTTTAAATCCCTTGGTAGCTCAATCTCTAGTTCATGAACATGTTTCTTTAATCCTTTGACTTCTTTAGTTAAGACTTTAAACTTAGATGGGAGCTCTTTTAGCTCAGTTAGTAATGAGCTGCTAAAGTCACAAGTAGATAAAATATTTGAGAGTTCAAGATGTAAAGACTTTATCAAAAGCTCAGTGAGTTGTGCTACATTGAGGTATGAAGGTAGAGCTGTAAGGAAGACAGCTTCAGCTTCAGCCTTCTTCTTTTCAAGTTCCAGTTTTTGCTTTTGAGACTAAAGAATAAGAACTTAATTTGTCAGCCCTTGGAGTTGAATAGACCTGGGAGATGGAGGTTAGGGAGCTGAAGTGTCTTTAGTTTCAGAATGTTTTGCAGCATGAATTTCTTCATCTCCTTGTTCCCCTTTACTTTCATCGACAACAATGATAGGATCATCTTATTAGGAGTCCAGGTCCATAAAATCAACCCTCACATCCTGAACTAGCCTAGATAAGTCCTCCAGCTTGATCTCCTTTTGGAACTCTTCTTCGATCTTTTTGGCAATATCACTGGCCCCCTTCCCTGTTGTGGGTTGAGTGAGGACAGATTTGGTTTTCTCTACAAGAACATGTGGGTCATTGCCTGTAAATTTATGATTAAATAAATTGTTTTGGTTCCTTCATCCATACCCTGTTGTTGAGGTATAAAATCATTAGGAACATATATTCTAGGATTAGCTTCAGTTGTGGAATTTGTTGAAGCATCATATCCTGATACAGACTCAAAGTGAATAATGAAAGAAGCTGAAAAAACAAGTTCAATATGAATAGTTATTGACATACCACTACTGGGCTGAGGGTCGGCTCCTCCTTTACTGGTGACCCCTAAAGATGTTGGGCCACCAGTTGCTTGCGGGTCCTCTTTATGCATTTCAGCAACCACAAGGGTAGAAGCTGAAGGCTGGCTAGGGTTGGAGTCTAATAACGCCTAAATTATACATGTTTTTGGCAGCGTTATTTTTATATATTTTATCATTTCTCGTGAACTTTTAATACTTAATAGCATAAAATATATGCTGGTTCACTTGAAGACATCCTGAGCTTAAAACGATCAAAATACAAGTGTTTATACTCATTGAAGAGCAAGTTAGAAGAAAAGAAAGGACTAAAGCTAAAAATACAAAGAAGTACGCCGCACATTTATATATGTGCGCCGCACTTCCTATCAAGTTTGAGAATTAAATGAAATTAAATGGAAGCTGCATTAACTCACCAAGTACGCCGCACATTTTAGAATGTGCGCCACACTTTCACCCCTTTTTAGCCTATAAATAGAGACGGATTTTCAAGCCATTTTGCATATCTCTCACACATTCATCCTCTCATCCAAAGCCTTTCACACACAAATCTCTCTCAATCATCTTGAGTTGAAGATCAAAACACGAAGAACGAAGAAGACCATCATAGTATTTTAGTGAATAAAAGTTGTAGTAAGATTTGATACTTGTATCGGGTAGAGTTTAATCCATATTCTTACCTTGGCATAGTATGTTTCTTGTTTATCTTTATTATTTTGTTATGAACTTCGTAGCCATGAGAGGCTAAATCTCTCATGACTACTCGGTGATGTTAATATAATGAATAAGCGTTTGGTATAATTGCGATCTTTTTAATCTTAAGCTTATGTTGAAATCCTATCATGTCTTATCTTATCAACTTTGATTATCAACTTTGATTGTATACTCATAACGGTATAGGTCGAAAGACCCTATGTGAAATATATAGTTTTAAAGATTTGTCTACGGTCTTTATCATTTTAAAGGAGAAATCCACTTACGTTATTTGATAAACAAAATAGATTTGATATAATAGTAACTAGATTATTTGAGTGACACATTTGATCAAGTTAACTAGATATAAGTCTTAAGTTAAATAAGTTAATTTGTGAAAACGTTTTCTGACGAGAAACCCTTTTATAAGTTAAAGTCCTAAATCTGAGATCGTAATTATCACCATTGCTTAGGAATTATATGAAGCTATCTGAGTAGTCATTTTTCTCATTATTGAATTCAGCACCATCTATCTTAAAATTGTTAAAGTTTATTTTAACTACGATTATTCGAACACAAATCAAATCCCTGTGGACGGCCTGGTCATACCTAAAATGTTATACTACATATGTGGGTTATACTTTTACCTGTGTATTTCCGTTTAATATCTGGTAATTTCATTCTTATAAATTTAAAGCTTTTGAAACACATCAAAGTTTTTGGCGCCGTTGCTAGGGATTTTAAAGATGTTCCGTAATAATCTCTTTAAATAATTTTTAACCATTTTCTTTTTCAAAATCGCCATACAGTTTTCTGGCAAACTGAACCTAAACAAATTCTCCCTTGGATGCATACATGTGCTTCCAACTCTGAACTTGTTGAACCACTCCTTGAACCTAAACTAACCATGAATCGAAGACTTCATCGACGAAACAGGAGAGTTCTATTCGAACAAAGAAACGAACCACCTGCACAACTAAAAGTTGTTTACGCTCTGATTATTGATATAAAATATTTTCGTCACTTTCTTGATATCCTTGAATAAACCCATGTGGGCTGCCGACCGTGTTGTCGCTCTGACTCCTGGTTCCGCAATCACCATTCTGAAACCGCGAACGAATTCGGTATTAAAGGTAACCACTTGACTCTCGTCAAAGGAAACCAGTTTGATGGTAGAATTAAAACCCGATTCCTGTCACAACACAGTTCATGAATTCCTTAGAGAATGTGATATGTTTAAATACGAGAGACAACCGATAATGAAGCCATCCGCCTAATGATGGTTTCCCCTATCACTCACCAGGGTGAGCAAAAACATGCTGGATGAACTTAAATGAAGGAGACTATCAAGAACGAGGAGATGAACTTTGCACCGCTGTTCATTAGTTAATTCTTTCCCCCCACTCTTTTTTGACCGACTCCTAAAGAAATCCTAGCCATATTATCTCAACATGAAAACGAAACATAAAAGTTCAACGCTTGGCTCCATATCAAAGAAATCCTCAGAAATTGCCATGGTCACAATCTATCTAAAGGCAATATCATTAAAATCTTTTACCACATTATCAACGAAATGACTCAAGAAGTTCTAAATGCCGCAGGTGTTGGTATTTTCCTCTATAAAACACCAAACCAAGCTTATCAACTCCTCCAAGACAAAGTCTTACTCAAGCTTGACTAGGCTAAAAACCAAAAAAACAAAATCATCTCTAAATAAAATTGTTGCTTTTGTCGATGAAGGTAGCAATAATTCTGATACTGATAAAATTATGGCATGAATGGATGCCATGACCATGAAAATGGATGCTCAGTACAAAGAATTCCAATCCCGTTCAAAAAAACTAAACCTCGATCACAACGATGATGACAAACCTATGTCTCCAAAAGAAGAAGCCAAATTCATGAAAACCTTCTGTCATACTCGTTTTTAAAATGATTACCGCGACCGTGACTCAAATCGCAATAATTGGCGTTTAAACGGAAGAAACGGTTACAATCGAGACAACTATCGATCTAACTTTGATGATAAACCTGACCTTCAAAAACAATTAAGCGATTTCATAAAATCTCAACACTCGACCAATTCCTTTGTCAAAGAGACTTCTATGGATCTCAAAACCAAACTCGAAACAACAACCAAAAATCATCAAGCCTCGATCTAAAATCTCGAAGCTAAATTCGACAAATTAGCTGACAAGTAATCTGGCTGACCTTCTAGATCTCTTCCTAGTAACACTCAACCAAACCCAAAAGGTAGCTTATACAAACCTTATCAACCTCCGTAAGCTCAAAACGAGCATGTAAATGTCGTATTTACATGGAGTGGTAAATCCTATGACCCTCCTACCAACCCAAATGATTAACAAAATGATTCTGAAACTCCTATCAACTTCGATAGTGAGGATGAAGATGAGGAACCTACACCACAACCCAAAGTTAAAGATCCAAAACCTGTTAAAGAAACCCCGATACCTAAACCATATAAACTAAAAATTACATATCTTTAACGCCTTAGAAAAGAGAAAATGGAAGCCTAATATGGTAAATTCCTCGAACATTATACGACCCGTACGGAATCAATGTACACTCTTTGTCGATGTTATTAGCAATAATGTCCACGCTAGAAAATGTTCTATAGGAACTAGTAAGCAATAAGCACAAACTCGAACAAATCTCATCTGCTTTCCTTAGCGATGAAAGTTCCGCTATGATTCAAAACAAAGTTCCACCTAAACTTGGAGAACCTGGAAGTTTTCTTATTCCATGTAACTTCAGTAAAGCTTTCTCATGTAATGCTTTAGCCTACCTTGGTGCTAGCATTAATCTCATGCCATATTCCTTATATGCTAAATTATCTCTTAAAACTCTCAAACCTACTAAAATGAGTGTAAGATTAGCCGACAGATCATTCCAACATCCTATTGGAATAGTTGAAAATATGCTCGTTAAAGTTGGTAAATTCACTTTTCCTGTAGATTTTGTTATTCTCAAAATGGAAGAAGACAGTAAAGTTCCTCTAATCTTAGGGAGACCTTTCCTCCATACAACCGATGCAGTAATTCGAGTTAAACAGAAACAACTCAATCTTGGAGTTAGAACTGAACAAATGACCTTTCACATCGATTTTGCGATGAAACACTCTTATTCAAACGATGATACATGTTTCAGTATTGACATTATCGATGAAATCTTAGAAGAAGATTTCGATGCTCTTCTCGATGAAGGAAGTAAAATCCTTCATTCCATCAAAGGAACTATTCTTAAAGAAAGACTCTTTGCTGAATTCGATGAATTCATGGCAATGACCACCGATGAAAACTCTGAATCTGACTCCAAAACCGAAGAACCACCATTTGAAAATATCACCTTTAACACCGACTATAAGATCACGACGTCTCTTGAAGAACCTCCTTCAGATCTTGACATCAAACCTCTTCCTGATAACTTGGAATATGTATTCTTGGAAGAACATTCTTTTCTTCGTGTAATAATATCATCTCAGCTTTCTGAGCAAAATAAAAATAAGCTCATCTCTATTTTAAAAAGACACAAGTAAGCCTTTGCTTGGAAAACAACAGACATTCCTGGAATATGTTCGTCTTTTTGTAAACATAAAATTTAACACTTGGAAGACGAAAAGCCAGTTGTTCAAAAACAAAGACGATTAAATCTGAACATGCAAGAAGTTGTTAAAAAAGAAATCGTCAAACTTCTCGACACTATTATCATTTATCAAATCGCCAATAGCCCTTGCGTAAGCCCCATCCACTATGTACCTAAAAAGATGGTATTACAGTAGTCACAAACGAAAAAGATGAACTTGTACCAACAAGAACCATTACGGGTTGGCGAGTATGCATTGATTATCATAAACTCAATGAAGCAACCGCAAAGAACCACTTTCCTTTACCATTCATAGATCAAATGTTAAAAAGAAAAGAAATAAATACTTCTATTTCTTTAATAGTTTTTCTAGATACTTTCAAATACCAATCGATCCTATGGATCAAGAAAAAACAACATTCACGTTCCCTTTCAGAACATACGCTTACAGGCGAATGCCTTTCGGTTTATGTAATGCTCCCGCTACTTTTCAAAGGTGCATGTTAGTTATCTTTCATGACATGATCGAAGAATCTATAGAAGTATTCATGGATGATTTTTCCGTCTTTGGAAACTCCTTCGATAACTGTCTCAAAAACATCGATAAAATGCTTCAACGTTGCAAGGATGCAAATCTTGTCCTTAACTGGGAAGAATGTCACTTAATGGTTAAAGAAGGAATTGTGCTTGGACACAAAGTGTCCGGTGCAGGCCTTGAAGTTGACAAAGCCAAAATTGACGTATTCTCTAAGCTTCTACCCCCTACTAATGTCAAAGGCATTAGAAGTTTTCTAGGACATGCCAGTTTCTATCGACGTTTCATCAAAGACTTCTCAAAAATTACCCGTCCTCTAATTAAGTTGCTTGAAAAAGATACTCCATTTGAATTCAATGACGAATGTCACAAAGCATTTAATTCATTAAAATAAAAACTCACATGTACTCATGTGATCGTGAGCCCAAATTGGAACCTTTCATTTTAGCTTATGTGTGATGCAAGTGATTTTACAGTTGGAGTAGTCTTAGGTCAAAAAGATGGAAAACACTTTCTCCCCATCTATTTTGCAAGCAAAACCCTTAATGCAGCTCAACAAAAATATACGGTAACTAAAAAAGAACTGATGGTTGTAGTCTTTGCATTTGACAAATTCCAACCTTATCTGATATTATCCAAAATGATTGTCTACAGCGATCACTCAGCTCTAAGACACCTATTCAAATAGCAAGATGCTAAGCCACGTCTTATACGTTAGATTCTGCTACTACAAGAATTTGATATCAAAATTAAATACAAAAAAGGTATAGAAAATGTTGTCGCCGACCACTTATCTCGGATTGATAATGATGAGACAAGTAATGACAGTGATGTCGACGATAACTTTCCTAGAGAAACTTTTATGGAAATAACCACTAATGACATACCATGGTTTGTAGACTTTGTAAACTATTTGGTGGGTGATGTTATACCTAAAGGGATGACGTACCAGCAAAAGAACAAATTCTTCTCTGACCTCAAAACTACTTTTGGGAAGATCCTTACCTTTTCAAAGTATGTTCAGACGCTGTGTCTCAGGACTAGAAACTCGTACCATTCTAGATCAATGTCACTACGGACTTACCGGTGGACATTATAGACCAAACACCACAGCTAAAAATTCGTAGACTTAGGATTTTACTGTCCGACAATTATCAAAGAAGCTCATACTCTTGTTCGCCTTTGCGAAGCATGTCAAAAACAGGGAATATATCCAAACGTGATAAAATACCCTTAAATAGCATTCAAGTGTGTGAAAATTTTTACATCTGGGGTATCGACTTTATGGGACCATTCCTGAAATCATATAAATTTGAATACATCTTAGTCGTTGTCGATTATGTTTTTAAATGGGCCGAAGCTCAAGCTCTACCAACTAATGATGCCAGAGTTGTTATTTCATTCCTGAAAAAAATCTTCTGCCATTTCGGAATGCCCAAAGTCCTCATAAGCGACTGAGGAAGTCATTTCTGCAATAAGATAATGGAAAAAACCATGAAAAGATATGGAGTTAACCACCGTTTCTCTACATCATATCATCCTCAAACAAGTGATATGTATGTATATTTAATGTTTACCCACAAGAATACGAAAAGTAGGTGGAAATTTTGAAAGTGTGTTTAAGATTAATTAATGTTTGACTTTAAGTAAGTTTTTTTTTAAGATTTTGTTTTAAAAACTAATAGGGAATTTGGATTTTGTTTAAGTTGATGTATTAAAATGAACCACATAATAATAGTTTCAAGAATCGTTAAAAATATCAAACTATTAGCATAATGCTTATTAAAAAACAATATAGAATAGTTTTAATATGATCATTTATGATACTAATAAATAGCATAATGTTTATATGATGCTCAAAGAGAACAACTTAGTGATGCAAGCATAGAAATAAAGGCATATACTCAAGGTCTAAAGAAAGTTGAAGCACAATTAGTTGCTCATCAACAAGGTCAACTTTGGTATGAAGAAAAGATAAGGTTTATGAAAATAGACTTAGATGATAAAACAGATGTCCTAACATACCATAAGAAACTATTGGCAGAAGCTCAAAAAGAAAAAGAAGATTTAAAAGCTAAAGTAGAAAAATGGCACAACTCTTCTAAAAATCTTGGTAAACTGCTAAATACCCAAATGAGTGCTAATGATAAATTTGGGCTTGGGTATGGGGATCACAGATATGATGGTATTTTGAGCTATGAAAATGAAGTTTTACAAAGTGTTTTTATGAATAAGGAGAGTGAGTTAGAAAAACAACCTTTGTATGATAGGTTTGTTACAGCAGGAGGAATGCATGCTGTACCCCCACCCATGACAGGAAATTACATGCCATCTGGACCTGATGTAGAAATAGATTACTCACAATTTACATATGGTCCAAAACAGACTCAACCTAGTAAATCTGAAACCCAAACCAGTGAATTTGATACC
Organism: Tanacetum coccineum; assembly: GCA_026074375.1. NCBI lineage: Eukaryota > Viridiplantae > Streptophyta > Magnoliopsida > Asterales > Asteraceae > Tanacetum > Tanacetum coccineum. The sequence continues at coordinate 85,580 of BQNB010000311.1, forward strand.
TGTGAATCTAACATTAGTATTGAGACACCTGAATTAGTGTCTGAACCAGTTGTTAATGAATCTAATGTAGCATGTCAACCTAAGGTCTGGTCTGATGCTCCTATCATTGAGGAGTATGAATCAGATAGTGGAGATGAGTATGTGTCTATACCAACAAAAGAACAGGAAACACCTAGTTTTGCTAACCAGCAAGTAAAAAATCCTAGGGAAACTGCTAAGAATCATCTTACACATAGTAAAAATCCTAAAGTTGACAAGAAAGAGTTGGGGTATGGGTTTCCTGCAAGAGCATGTTTTGTATGTAGAATTCTTAATCATCTAATCAGAGATTGTGATTTCCATGAGAAGAGGATGGCTAAACAAGCTGAGTTATGTAGGTCCTTGGTCTGGGATCTATATAGCCTTTGTAAGACAATAGCTAACTTGAATAAATCCAAATCAACTATGTGAGAGACACTGACTATGAATATCAAGTGTTAATGCGGAATCTTAACACAAGAATTAAGAAGAACAATGATACTAATTTTGCTATTGATTTCTATTAAGCTTCAATGCTTCTATTCGATATATATCAACTCTATGTCGTATGGTTCCTTTTATACACCAAGGAAACCCTAGAAGGCTTTACAAAATGTGTGAAAGGATAATGCATATCCTTTCCTAAGATATCTCCTAAAATATCTCTCAGATAACTATTATCTCTATTATGTTACATAAACAGACTTAACTAAATACGACCAGTACTAACTGTAGTACTGCCAGACTTAACTTAGTACTGCCAGAACTAACTAATACTACCAGACTTAACTGTTATACTACCAGTATTAAGTCTTTTACAATCTATTTCCCAACAATCCTCCCCTAACTTGATCTTCACTTGTGAACTTCAAGTTTCTTCAAGTGTCTTCCATTTGAGCTTCCTAAGGATGTTGTAAATAAAACTCTTCAAATTATCCTTGAGCTGCAATTCTTCAAATTATCTCTTTTTTATCTTTGCTGCCACAATTCTTCAAAAACTTGTCAGCAACCCTTCATATCAGCAATCAAATCATATAGTTTCAGACTATTCTCATCCCTCCCAAGTGTGTTAACTCCTATGAGAGGCGAATCATTGAAACTTTAAATGGATTTGATGTCTCTTTACCGTTAGCTATTTTACTTGGAGTAGCCAGGGTCCTTTAGCCACTAGAAATCTGTATGTCCATGGTTGACTAAAACCATTTCAAACTCTCAGTACTGAAGCATTGATGAGTTGAATAACCATATGGTTAGTCATCCTTTGGCACAAAAGAAAAAAAAAACTAGAAAAGGGAAATTCCATAGGTGGGGCGTGATTGATTACCATGTCAACTCTTTGTGCATGAAAAATGGTAGTTGTGACGTGACCATCTATTTTTGGTAAAGTGTCAATCATCTAATATTGATTTGCAATTTTGTCTTTTCCATAAGCCCCATAATCTCATGAGAACTAGTTATGGTTTTTCCATAAGCCATTCCACAATCCATAAACTTGTGGGCTAGCCAACTCTTTACTAACCAGATATGGTGAGTTGATAACCATACAATTTTTGGCAAATTGTCAGCCATTAACGGATTTGAGAAGTCTTTACCAAGAGCCGTTTGCTCCTGGACTAGCCAGTCCTTATGTCTGTTAGACATGGTGGACTGATAACCATTTGTTGTGTTAGTGCATAGCACCTCCACCAAGTGTTGTTCTCCTCATCTCCATTCTAGATATCTAACTCATCAATCTTCATTACTTCCTAATGCCAGCTTGCTTCTCCATCATTTTCAAAAGTTTGTAGCAATCCTCATCTGGTTTTCCTCCTTGAAGCTTTTTATCTAGCATAGCTTTGCATACCTCAGCAGTTAAAGGATATTTTCTTTCAGTCAACATATAAATATCTGATGACTCCAAGTTTAAGCAATGTACTCTGCAGGTAGTATAATATCTCCAACTTATGATTCTTTGTTGACCTAATGAAACCCAAATAGGATCTGTACTAAGGGGTGCCTCAAACATATTCTTTAAATATTCCCAAAGTACCTTCTCAAGCTCATCCTCTGGTCCATTCATACCATATCTATTCATGACAATCCTATATAATTCAGTAAGATCATCCCTGGTTATGTCCTTCAGCATAGCTCCAAAATTTATGTACACTATATCAGTTCCATCTTCCCTAACAATTTGGTACACACCTTCCTTTCCTTGCTTGATGATCTTATAAGTAGCTATACTTGGGGGTTTTATAGCCACAGGAACAGGATTAATAGGAATATTAGTACCTGAAATAGGATCAGCATCTTTACTAGCTTCAGATTCATCCTCATCAGTCTTGTCAGAATGTAATCCTTTCCTAGCTATCTGTTTCCTCCTCTTTCCAGTCTTCTTGGTAGACTCATCATCTTTTGCTTCATCACTCTTTAGTCTTTTTGAAGTCTTTGTTTGAAGTTCTTCACCAAATCTTTTCAGACTATCTTTTGTAGCTTCAAAGTTTATAGGTGCAAAAGATTCAACCTGCTTCACCAGCTTATCAAATTCTTCTTTTACTTCTTCAAAACTTAAATTCTTCAGCTGAGACAGCTTCCATGTCCCCTGATTCTTCAAGTAATTCATCATATATGTTCTCAGCTGTGATTGAGTTATGGGCTTATTTCTTTTAGCTCTTGCTCTTTCCTCTGCAAAGTGTTTCTTCCTTTGATTTACTAGTTCAACCATCTTCTTTGCAAAGTCTTCTCCTTGTAAGCCACTTCCTAGCACACTCTTTGACAACTCTGCATTAGCTTCAATCTTTGCTCTAATAAGATCCCAATCTTCATCCGTGTAATGCTGAGCTTCAAATTGAACTTGAGCTCTTCTTTGCTTTTGTTGCTCATTTAATTCTTCTTCTTCTGCAATTCTTTGTGCTAAGAGAGAATCCAAGTGTACTTGTTTAGCCTCTTCTTCTTTCTCCAAAGTATCCAATCTGATAGCTTCAGCGAGACTAGCTTCCTCCTGTAGACTTTGTTCCTTAGTCTTCTTAGGAGCTTCTTCAATGATCATAGGAGCTTTTCCTTCTCTTTGGCCTTTATCAGGGGAAGGAATGGACTTTTTAATACTGTCAGTACTAACTTGTTCACTAACAGTACTAACTTTGCCACTAACAGTACTAACTTTAATACTGCCAGTATTAACTCCTTCAGCATACCCAGTACTAACTTCTTCTTGAAAATCCAAGCTAGTGACAACCTTCTTTCCCTTTGTCTCTTTCCTTCTCTTATACCTTCTTCCCTTATCTATTGACTTTGGCTTTTGAGAAGCAACCCTGGAGAGAGTTTTAGCTGCTTCTAATGTAGTAGGGCTTATGTCTTCAACTTGTTCCTCCCCTGAAGCATTGACAGTAGTCTTAGAAGGAGTAACCAGCCCTTGTACCAAAGAAACTAGAGGATCATCTTGACTTTTCCTCCCCTGAGCCTCAGATTCTTCCTCTTCAGAGTCTGATAAGACCACATTTCTCCTTTTCAAAATACCTTCCAGCTTCTTCACCTTCTTGACCAACTTCACAATAGCACTCCCCAGTGTCAGCTTGGTTTGCTTGAGATCCTTTTCCAGACTATCAACTCTTGTCATTAATTGAGGAACTAATTGAAGCAAATCATCCACAGTCATCTGTCCTTGGGCATGCTCTTGTGGGGGTGAGAAGTGTTGGTGTGCAGGGGATGGTTCCTCAAAAGTGTGCTCCATAGGTTCAGGGTCAGTTTCAGGGATAGGTGTAGGTGTAGATGCAGGGATAGGAGCAGTTATAGGTGGTGGAGATTGTACTGGTGGTAAAGATGTAGATGGTACTGGAATTGTGGATGATGATGGTTGAGATTGAGCCACATCAGGATGTTCTTGACCTGCACTTGGATTAGTAGTAGCAACAAGCAGCATAGCAGGCAACAAAGGTCTTGGTGCCCCTCTAAAACCCCTTTTCATATTCCCAAAAATCTTTTTGGTCAGGGTCACAGCCAGATAAGGGTGTTTGTTTTCCGTTTGAATATCCAAAATCAGTTGCAGAAAACGAGGATACATCAAAAACTTTGTTTTGCTTTTCAAGTTTGCCACCATGCCATCAAAAATTAGTTTTGAAAAATTATAAACTCTGCCAGTGGAAAGACAAATCAAAGCAGTAGCAATATTGCTACCAAATTGATCCCATCCACCACTTTTGGAGCTTATACAATGCAAAATATGGTGGACTAAAAATCTCCATTGGGGTGTGAAAAAGCTTTTCCAAAAGGTAAAAGATCCGTCAGTAGGATACCCCATATTTTGCCCATCCCTCAAATATTTCATCTCTTTTGTTTCTGTAGACCCACTTTGTACAATCACCTTCATTCCATGAGGTTGATCTACAAGGAACCCAATAACTTGTTGTAGGTTGATACTGTATACTGTTCTTCTTCTGTGCAAGGCTTGAAACCTAAAACTGTCATCTTGTAAAGCTTCAGCAAATCTTTTTAGTTCCTCCTGAGATCAGAAAACAGGCCAAACAAACAATGTTGATGATTCTTGTTGATTGTTTTCTTTGCTGCTTTTGAATATGACTGAGATGTGGCATGAGCTCTGTATTTGTTTTGCACTTTGATTCTAGTTTGCCACAGCTGATTAGGCTCATCAAGTATTTGACTTTTGAAGTGATTACTATGAATCCTAAGTGTTAGGAGTATGATTGACTTCAATTTTCTGTAGGAAAGACTATTGAAGTCAGTTATCACAACTCCTCTTCATAAGATGCTCATCAAAAATTCCTGTCTCAGAATTGTGAAAGATTTTGAGCTCTGGCATAGGTGATTAATCATCATTCAAAAATACCAGTATTAAACGTCGTGATACCATAGTTTAACTGAAGGAGTACTCGCTAGAGTTGTTTTTAGGGGACTGTCCTAAATGTTTTAGGCAATTTGCTCCAACTCTCTGCTAAAGCTTGAATCTTAAGATTATCTTCTAAAGTATCAGTTGGAGGAACCTTCTTCTCTTGCTGAGGGTCTGTCAAGATGCTTATCTTTCTTTGAATTAGTGGTGAAGTTTTCTTGATTAGCTTTCCTTCAGTATTTCTCACAGTTGAAGGTACAACAATAAGCTCTACATCCTCATCTTTTCCTCTGAGGCATTAAAACTGGACGTTTGTGAAGTCCTACATGTTAGTTACTTGAAAGCACCGGCATGTGGGTTAGCTTGATTCTCAAAGATAAAGGCTATAGTTCTTAGAGATTAGTTATGATAGTCAATATCATACCATCCATCTATAATCCTACTCCTTTGGACATTGGGTGTATCTTCAAGAAAATTAACATGCAGGTTTACTTCACTACTTTTAGTTACTAAATTTATAAACCCTATAGGCTTTGCTATTTAGTGAGTAACTAAATTAGAATCTTCATCAGATTTTTCCATCTACTTGCAAGCACACTAAGGTATCTAGAAGGTAACCATGGACACCCACAAAAGGTCTATGTAGTAATATTGGGTTTGTGGCCAAACAAGCTCATAGGGAGTTTTGTTTTGAGTTTTGTCTCTCTTACCCTATTAAATATTATAGCAAGCTAGTACTATACTGCTTCTGCCCAAAATGATCTTAGGATGGGCATGTAGGTGTGAATTAGTTGTCAGTGATCGGACGAGTATTGGGTTGGTAAGAAGAGAATCTGCTAGCAAAGTGTCTTAGCAGCCTCAATTAGGTTTTGTTCATTCTTTCCAACTCCATTTGTTGTGGAGTTCTGGGCATTACTATACTCTTGTTTTATTCCCTTGTTTCCACAAATTCAAGCATATCTTATCTTAAATTCAGTGCCATTATTGATCTAGTGATTTTAACCTAATTGACTAAGTGGTTTTCAATCTGCCTAATAAAAAGGTCTGAAGAATGCCACTAGTTTCATCCTTAGAGGCCAAAAAGATTACCCAACTGTAATCTGGTCCATTCATCAGTAATTACGAGGACAATAAACTTGCATGATTTAATTGCTTTTCAAGGGGGGGGGATGTAGGACCAAAAGATCCATATGCAAGGTGTGTAGGGGGCTCAGTGTTTAATCTTTCTAACTTGGCCTTGAAAGAGCCCTGTGTTGTTTGCCTTTATGGCAGGCAACCAAATGTGTGGTCATTTTTGAAAAACCTTGGGATGGGCAGACCTTTGACTAGGTTTTCCATTCACAAGTTTGTTTTTTAGATTTTAAATTGATATGAACCTAACCTTCTATGCATATTTAGATTCATCAGATGTGGCTTTTAGCAATCAAATAGGCAAACCTTTTGCAAGATAGTTAGGTGTACTTCTTATATCAAAAAATGTTACATATTGGGGTGTTAGGGACCTTTAAGCGTTTGATTTTCATCAGCATTCTTTAATGTCAGAAGCACAACAATGACTTCTGTTTCAGTAAAAAGACTTGTGACTGCTTTTTCATCTTATTTGTGATATAGAGAAGGAAAAGGTTAAAATGCCCTAATTCTTTTATCTAAAGACACACTATTCAAATCTAAATTACCATATCTTATTTTCCTTTAACCAGATATGTAGCATTTGCTACCTCAAAGTGTATACAGATCCCCATTGCTCTTCAAAATCCTCCAGTTGATCCTTGTTACCTGTCATGTGCCCTGAGCAATCACTATCAAATATACTCTATCAACATGTTCTTCCAGTAGAAGTTCCTGACACATGAAAAAGAGAAATTAGTTTCAAATTTAGGGACCCAGGCCTTTGCAGGCTTGGGTCTGCCTTATGGACCTTTAGCATTCACAGTTCTAATAAAAGTCGGTCCACTGTTATAATGGAAGTTTGGTCTAGTGTTCCTCCAATTATAACTTGCTGAGGTCTTAACAGCAGATCCCCAACTTCCCATTACAGCATTAGAATGAGACATTTGTGCTGTAGCTCTCCCCCCCTCTTTGTTGCAAAGGGTCTTATTTACAGATGAATATGTTTTGAAAAATCCTCCTTCTGATTATTTGATAATCTGTGGTTCTTTTGGACTTACACTGTTTGAGACTTGTGACCTTCGGTTACTGGCTGTCTTGATCTAAACAGTATTACTTTAGGGACTAACAGCATTAACTCCTAGGCACTAACAGAATTCATTTTGTTCCTACCAGTATTATTATTAGGCCTAACAGAATTAAGTTTAGGTCCCTACAGCATTAGTTGTACATGATCTAGGAACTAATTTGATTTAGCATGATTAAACCTGTTTGCATTAGTACCATCTGGTTTTGTCACCGCTATTACTAGTATTAACAACCTCTTTCACCTCGAGACTTCCCTTGCCATTTTTCTTTTCATAATAGTCTTAATCTTTAATCATAATGTCTTTAGTTACCATACCACAAAACAAAAATATTTTTCTTCTTTGTAAAGAATGTAACCTTTCCCTAGTTCTATTTCCATAATATCATTCCAATTCTTCCTATTAACTTTTATGTGTTTCTTTGTCTGTTGAGTGGTGCTAGGAGTTTTTTCTTGTTTTGCATAACTAGGGTTCAACTTTTTTGATTTGGTCAGAACTTATTTTTAATTTGTTACTTACAACACTTTGACTTAGACATATCTTTTGGTAAACTTAAACTTTTCTAATCTCAGTCTCAAAAGATTGTCTCTGAGGTTATTTCCCACAAGAATACCTTCTCTGTCATTTGATTGACAGGTAGAATGCTCAGATGGATTGTTCATTCTGAGGAACTTATTAGGTTTTTGAGGACCATTTTTACCCATAAAACATACAAAGAATCATCAATTTTCTTTTGAGGTTTAGGAGTTTAATCTCCAATTATAAGGTATGTGGAAACACCTTTAAAATCGTTAGTATTTGTTATATTCTACTATACCACAGGTTTTCCACTTGAATCCTCTTTGAACAATTAAAAAATAGAAAAGGTCTTTCCTCCTCATTAACTTGAACCCTATTGTTTGATTGTATTTCAATCTAAGCCACTTTACATATTTGAATCTTGCAGAATCAATAATCTCCAAGCTTCTTGGAAGAATTCTTTCCTTGAATCTAATGTTTTTGCAATTGTTTCCTTTTCTTTGAATACTTTCATTCTATTCTCCTATATCTTTTAAGCTTTTCTTCTTTTTTCATATATTCAATAGCTGAAATTGTAAGTTTTTCATTAGAGAAAAGTTGCTGTTTTTGAAAAAGTAACTAAGTTGAGCTTTCTTGTTTTTTAAATGCTTGACTATAGCCAAGTATTTGTGCTTCTTGATCACCCAAACTGATTCATTTGTTTCACACATTAGAGTTTTAAGAGTATTGTTATGAAATCAATGCAAGTTTTTAGAACACAAAGTTACCTCATTGATTGAGCTTATTGCCTAAGTGCATGATTTGTTTCTTCTGCATTTCAGTATGTTCTGCCCAAATTGACCATCCCATCAATCCATTTTCAGCAAACCCCAAATTTGATTATTCTCTGCTTCCTTAGCTTCTTGATGTTGATACAATGACGTCTCTCTTATTCTTTCTATCATGTGTCCCCTTTGCTGTACATTCCTAGCAAAGTGAACCAAGTGTTTGTGACAATTGAAGGCATTCAAGCTTCTTTTTTTGTCAAAAACCAAAAGGTGTTTTTCATCTCTCGAACTCTCCTTACTGTTTTCTTATTGAACTTCTTCCTTTGAATAGCAATCATTGACTATTTGCCAATTATGTCAATCTCTTCAATGGTCTACATTCTCAATTTGTTCAATCTTCCATGAAGTAGTCTCAGTCCTTCTGATTGTTTGGCCAAAGAAGGGAATGATATTACTTCATCAGCAAAAACCAGCAAAAACTTCTTTTTCAGGAATATTGGTTGAAGTCAGTAGAATGGAGTGCAGGTAAGTAGGCACGTAAAACCAGTCTGCACTTTTATTAGTGCTACTCTTGCTTTGGGAAACAAAAGCAACGTTTTGTGCACTTGAGGGTATTTTTGAAACACCTTGAATTTCTTGCTCAAAAAAATCTAAGGTTATAGTACAAATCTTAAATAGATAAGTGTCAATCTCTTGGTTTAGTTCTCATGTCTTTTCAGATTGGACCTTGCTTTGGGGGGCAAAGACCTAAGAAACTTATGATTTGCATCCTAAATGTTGTTTACTTCAGGCACCATGAGCTTCCAATGAGAAAGTAACTTGTTGATAATCTGTCATTATCCCTTTTCTACGCCCTTCTGAAGTGGGATTTTTTAAATGCTCTCAACTTTTGTTTGAAAACAGCCTTCTGCATTTTCTTTGAATTTGCTTACACCAAACCTAGTTCTGATGTCCCAGATCTCTTTAGCATCATCCATTCACATGAATGAAATCTTCTCAATTATTCTTTGGGATGGCCAATCAGCAAGATATTCTTAGCCTTCATTCCCTTTTCAACAGCTTGGATGTCTGCTAGTTGTAACTGGTGTAAGATACTCGAAAAACAATTACATCCTTTCTAGTTGAAAATTCTCTTCTTGGCGTTTCCATTCTGAATTACCTTCCATACTGTCATTTATTGTTTGTCAATGTAATAAAGGTCTAATGGCTGATATCCATAGTCCCTTTATCATATCCTCCTTCTTCAGAATTGGGGATATTTGACGATATCAGTTGTTTGAGGAATTCCACTGTTGTTGTTTGTTTTGGTGCTTGCTCAAGCTGTCTGATGCATCTTCTGTTTGATTCTTCATCATGAGATGTTGTGAGAACTTATCATTAGCAGGTTGAGACATTTTGTAAAATATCTGAAGTGGGTGTTGGTCTGTGGTTTTAGTGATTCTTCTTCTCAGAGTCCCCTAAGGCTCTGATACCACTTGTAGGGTCCTTAGTATAGGATCTGACTAGCCTTTGTAAGACGATAGATAACTGGATAAATCCAAAATCAACTTTAGAGAGACATGACTTATGAATTTCGAGTGTTAATGCGAAATTAACACAAAGAATTAAGAAGAAAACAAATATACTAAAATTGTCTATTAGCTCTAATGTCTTCTATTGATATTCTCAATCAAGTAGTACATAACATTGTGCCTTAGAGTTCTCTTTTTATTACACCAAGGGAAACCCTAATGGCTTACAATCGTGTCAAAGGTTAATACATATCCTTTACTAAGATATTTCCTAATATATCTCAAGATAAATATTTACTATTCTGTCTTTATAAACAGACCTTAACTTTGAACAGACTTAACTAACTGGATGAACCGAAGTTACTCAACTCTAGTTAATGCTACTCACCTTGGTACTAAACTTTAGTACTGCCTGCCTCTAACTTAGTACTACCAGTATTAACTCAATACTACCAGAACTAACTATTACTACCAGACTTAACTGTTATACTACCAGTATTAAGTCTGTTACAATCTATTTTCCCAATATTTCTTACTTCAAATAAGTCTTCCTTTGGCTTATTGGATTTAGATCTAAACTTATATTATCAAATAAGCTTTTGCTTACTTCATTTTCTCTTATTGTTTTACTTATTTCGATTGCTTATTTCTTTTTCTAGCTTATTATTATTAGATCTAATCCTTAATCATACCCGATCCGAGTTTACTTGATTGAACACCTTAGTTTCGGGTGGATTAGATCTAAAAATAATAGATCTTATATTTTAAGCTTATTTTCTAGCAAAAAGTTTGTTGTTTTTTTTTAATTCTAGCTTATCTTACTTAGATCTAAATCTTTAAATATACCCGATCCAAGTTTACTTGATGAACACCTTAGTTTCGGGTGGATTTGATCTAAAGTTTTAATTTTTTATTAGTATTGTATTCCCCCCAATTTTAGAATAATTAGTAGCTTATTAATATATCTTGTTTATCATAACTTTGGTTGTTTTAATGTTGATGAAATCGATCCAACACTTAGGCGAGGAGCTTATGGGTCTTATAAGTTTATTTTACTATTAAAGTTTAAAGCTTTTTTTAGTTTTTAAGGCTATTTAGTATATAAAGTTTGTAACTTTATTAACTAAGTAGTTATATAAACTAAAAAGACTTCCCCACACCTCCTAACACATACATAACACATCCTCTCATCTTTTTTAATTTAGTGTTAAGTAAAGTTTATAACGATCGGGGGTTTTATCATTAGTCTCCAATCTTCTTCAATCGGGTTTTTTTTCTTTTCTTTTTCTCTTTTTAGTTGTTGGTGTGAATATTTAGTTTAAAAATGTTTGCTTTGTTGATTAGTGGTAGCTTTATTAATATGTGTAGTGAGTAGATTTTTATATATGCTTGTTAAGTGATATTGTGAATTGTGAATTAAGTGTTGATTTGAAAAAGGGTTTAATTAATAAATAATCTTCGATTATTCTGATTTATAGTTTGAATGTTTCAAAGGGCAAAAGCCGAAGAAATAGTCAAACTAGACATCTAGTAATTAATATATTTTTAAGAGATTTTTGTCAAAATAAACCAACGTTGTGAGATAATTATATTTTCTAAGGAAATTAATTTGTTAATAAACCTTAATTCACACTTGATGAACTTTTCACGTCACTTAGCAAGCATATGAGTCATTTATATCTTTTTAAGCATATTTATCATTTATATCTTTTAGATAAATTTTAGTTTAATCTTGTTGTTTTAAATCTTAGAATTAATCTTAGTTTAATTTTTAGCATAAAAATAGTTTAACACCAAAACCAAAAACTTTTATGACAATCAAGCTCGATTAACAACTTGAACGTAAATTTTCATTCATCTCTCACCGAGGAAAACGATACCCGTGTTGATTACTTATTATTCTTTCCTGAGAATAATTTGTATGATACTTTGCTTGCGTATATGTATATGTATTCTATAAATATATATATTATACATTTGAGAGTTTATTTGATGCGTGTAAAAACGATAACATCAAAATGGCGTCGTTGCCGAGGAGAGCTGTAGCGATTTTTACTGGATTGTTTGTGTTCGAGCCTTGAAGATCCTTTCTTCGGAAAGTTTATTTTCGTTCTTATAAAAAAATATAAAAATCCAAAAATATTTTTCTTCTTATTTTATTTTTCCTTTTCTTTTATAAATAATAAAAAAAAAACCAAAAATATATTTATTAATATTATCTTTATAAAAATTTTCAAAAATAATCTTCTCTATCCTCTTATTCGTTTAATTCTTATTTTCTTTATCCTCTTATCCGTTTAATTCTTCGACATGTCTTCATATAACCATTTTGGTTGCTCGTGGTGTGGAGGTCCATTTAATGGTGGAAACTGTCCGAGCTGTAGCAGTGTAGGATCCGAAAATGAGTTTGTCTATGACCCAAATCCTTATTCTTATGATGAAACACCGAACTTCTTCAACCAACCTCCACAACACCAATACGAGACATACTCGTGTGAATTTTGTGGAGGGAACTCTCATCCGGGTTACGATTGTCAAACAGGGAACACACCCGTCTTTGATCAGGGTCCCTGTTACAATCAAGACTTTGGATTTAACCAACCTCTACATTATTTTCCGAGTCAACCACAACAATTTCCTTGTGAAAATTGAGGGGTTCTTCATGAAAATTTTCAGTGTCAACCGATGAACCAAAATTTCAATTATTCTAATTCATTCGGTTTTGACCAAATTCAACCCCCGCAGCAGTTCGACAATCATCAGCCTCAAGAAATTCCAGAAGTCATTCCTTTCTTTGATAGTGAAACAAAGAACGAGCTTTATAAAATGATGGAAGATTTTACGAAAAGAATGAATCAAGAGTTACGTAAGCAGGAGGTTTTACTTGCAGCTCAAAGAGAGCAAGAATTACTTGCCCAAAAGCAAGCAGCTCAGGAAAAGCAAGTTCCCTCACCAAATTCCGTCTTTCGTCAACTAATTGAAGAAACGTGTGGTATGAACGTTTGTGAAGAGTTTTGCAAGCTATAGAAAATCTCATGAATTCTATACAAACCTTTTTAAAGAAGTTTAATCGTATATCTTTTAGAGAAACACCGAAGGTTTTAACAAGAGCTTGGGAGAAATTTTTTGAAATTCAGCATGCTCAACCTGAGGATATACAAGAATTGCTTCATAAACTTCTTAAAGATTTGCAAATTATAAGTGAGAACGCTGCAGAATATATTAATCTTCGAGTTGGAAATCGTCCTGCCTACTACTACGAAGATGATGACGAGGAGTATACTATCGCAATCACACCCGATTTACCAACCGAGGAACCCGATAACTCTCTAAGTATGGGGGACGAGCATCTTAGCTCTATTCCGGAAATGGAATCAGACGAAGTAATAAAGTCTTGTGTGAGAACTTGTCCCAATCCAAGTGCGTCCGAGATCTTCCGATATCGAAGTGAGTGTGATGTGGCCCGGTTTGTGATGATTTTACGCTTCTTCTATCCTCTCTTTGATTTTGAGACGATTTTTCCTCTAGTGACGACGATTCATTTTCTAATGAGGACATTCCTAAGGAAATTTATTCGAACCCTCTTTTTGATGAAGAAATCATTTCTACTAAGACCGATTCTCTTCTCGAGGAGCTCTCCGGTGAACTCACTCATATCATTTTAATTCCACCGGGAATTAAAGAAGCCGACTTTGAATCCTAGGAAGGAATTCGTCTGTTAAGAACATTGTTGTATGATAAATTATCCCATTTGACCCCGAAGATTTTAATTCTGAAAATCTGAGCTATAATCAAATCTTTCTCTAGATCTCCTATCACGTTTGAGGTTAGTGGACCTCTTATGGAGGAAGACGATTTATTTATTACTCCGGAATGACTCGATTGCCCCGGCATTGAGAATGATGACTATGATATGAAGGGGATATCTTCTTCTTGAAAAATTGCTTAGCAATGATTCCCCTTCACTCTCTGAATGAGTCATTTCATTTGTTGTTCCATCATCCACTCGTCCTCTGCGAAATCGTCGGATGATGAATTTACCTTGAGCCAGCGTCGGGAATTTTGGACTTCCAAGTTGTGGGGATATTTCTAAAAATTAAGTTTCTTATGCCTAGACTTTTACCCACCCTAACCCACCCTTTTGTCCTGTTGTTTAGATAACTTTGCTTCATTTTCATCCGAAAATGAGGACAAAGTTCATCTCTTATCTCATCGGGGCTTTAAAGCTTTCCAGTTTTTTTTCTGAAAGCCCGATGATGATCTATGGAGGAAACATTCCTATCTTGGATGTTATGTTTCTCCATTTCTATCCTCCTTGACCAGTTCAAGTATGGGGATCGAGTCAGGCTCAAGACTCGGTTAGTCAAAATAACGCTTCGTGGAGTGGAAACCCATGGCTTTCTAATCTATAGTAGTAGTAATGAATAAGTGTTTTGTGTTGTGAGGAGGCTCGCCTCTTTCTTTCTCGTGTTTTGTGGTTTGTGTGTATGTCCAGGATTGCCCTGGATTTTGAAGCCTCTCGTGCTCGTGGTTTTGTCCTTCGATCATTCAAGCTTCACATCCTCAGCTTCATTATGGGAATCCAATATCCTAATCTTATCGACTAACGTTTATCTTTGTGCACACTTAATAAACGGATTTAGATTTACGTAGAGACCCTTCTTAAAACATTGAGGACAATGTTTAGTTCTAGTATGGGGGGGGGGGGTCTATCGATTTGATTGTGCCTGCAGTCGTTGTTTTCACGTAATCCTGTTTTTACCACCAAAATACCAAAAAAATGAAAAAATTTAAAATTTTTCAAAAATAAAATAAGTGTTTTGTCACAATTTTGACTTTCCTGCTGGGTAGAATAAGAATAAATTTTGACTCGATCGAGCGTGTTGAGCTCTAGCTTGTTCCTTAACTTTTAGACTAAGCATTCGCGGATCTTTTTATTAAAGATTTTAAATTTGCGAAGAACGAAAAATGATAGAGTTAATTATGAGTTGGATGCTAAACAAGGATTATTTGGAAATCTTACAAGCTCATGTGTGTAATTTGTGGCTTTTTCTCCCATAAGCTCCTAACCAGACTAATAATACGTGCTATTTTTGAAAATTAAACTTAAATCAACAATTTTTGAATTTGAAATGTAGTCGATAGCAATAATTTTAGTCTTAGTTCAAATTTATACTTAAATTTTCCAAAAAGAAGTTTTCTCTATATATCGTGGTAATATAAAGTGTAAAATAAAATAATAATAAAAAAAATAAAAAAAGAATGAATATGATGATGGAATAATAATTATAAATGTGGTGATAATAGGTTTGATTGCTTCTTGCGGCTTACAAAACCGATGTAGGCAGCCTTCTAAAAAAGGCCCATAGTGAGAATAATAATCTGAGACCGATAAAAGTTTGATGCATCTTGCAGGCTCACAACCGATGTTGCAGCCTTCAAAAAGGTCAAGGATTTCAATTGCATCATAATTATATTATGTTAACGTCTTGAAATAATGTGATTTATTAAAAATAGGGGAAAACCTACTTTTTCTTAATTTAAATATGCTTTCGAAAATAAGGACTATTTCATTTTAAATAACAGCTATGTATATACGTGAAACCTAGAGTTTGAAACGAAGGTCTGTGAGTTCGATCCACTTGTCTCTCATGGGTGTCAAAATCCTGGTCACTTAGCCGCTAGATTGGGATATGCCGAGACGAGTCGCTATGGGTGATCTCGCCTTCTAATCATTTTTTCGGTGGAACGTGAATGCATAGAATTTTGCAAAACGTTCGATCCATGGTTGAAATTCGAAATGGCACATTACTCTAATATATATAATATTGTCGGGAGTGAAAGTTTTCAGGTTAAAATACTGGCGTAGTGGTTAGCATCTTAACTTATATTTAACGGTGATTTCGTTTTAAGCTTGGTTTGGAACAAGTGAAAAGTCAAGGACGATGAATTTATCCTCTTTGGGCATTTTAGGATTGAAGTGCTTCTTATTCTGTGACCCTAAAAGTTAGGAAAATAACGAAAGTCGAACATGTTAGTTAGTTGCTTAAAAAGAAAAAATACAAAAAAATGAGAAAAAGCAAAAATATAAAAATATGTGTGGTAATAAGTGTATATATTTAAAAATGGTAAAAACGGTGCTTTTCGAAGCTAATGAGTCTTTAATTCTCTTTGATGAACACTTAGCTACTTTTCGAGGTAATTAGTCGAAGGGGATTGAGATTCTTGGTCTTCTAAAGTGTTTACTTATGGCATTGCGTGAGGACACGGCAATAGTTTAGTATGGGGGATTTTGGTATGTGCTTAATTACACATACCTTTTACCTATAAAAACGAGCCTAAATTGATCAAAATATATCAAAAATGCATTATAATTGTGTATTTTGTGATTTATGATGCGCAGGTAACGGATATTCAGAAAAGGACAAAAACAAAAGCAAAACGGACAAAACCCGGAGGCGAATGGAAAGAGCGTGAGATACGAGTCTGACGGTGGCTTCTCGTTTCTTATTAGGTCAGCCGTTACCCATTTAAATGGGTCGGGACAGCCTCTGTTTTCTATAAGCTCTAGTCAGCCATTCAACTCAAGCCAACAAAATTAGTCCCTCTATGAATATAATTTAAAATTGATAAGAAAGCGAATGGAGGAAGTCTACCTCACGTGCCTTTAAACAAATATGAGAATATCACATGACATTCCACTTATAATGAGACCTCCACTTATACTGTGCCACGTGCCATTTTTCTTATACTCTCAATTCAATTCACACGGTTGAGGCAAGAAATAAAAGAAAACGCGTCTGAGTGGATAAGAAGGCCACGTGTTTAATTGCAAGTGGTGGATCAGATAATAAGTTTGCTGGCATGTACAAGGTTTGGAGATAAAAGAGAAATCAATGGGCTATAAATGATGCGTGGGAGGATATCTTTCTTTAGTTTTTTTTAGTTTAAAAATTATGTAGTGTAGTTTTTTTTA
Organism: Tanacetum coccineum; assembly: GCA_026074375.1. Classification (NCBI taxonomy): domain Eukaryota; kingdom Viridiplantae; phylum Streptophyta; class Magnoliopsida; order Asterales; family Asteraceae; genus Tanacetum; species Tanacetum coccineum. Next base: position 102,388 of record BQNB010000311.1, read on the forward strand.
CCAAGCTTATTTTTCATGTTTCATTTAGCTTATTATGAATTTTGTAAAATCTTTATCTTGAGCTTATTGTACTTGGATCTTGAAAGCTTATTAATATAAATTGTTTGAGGTTTGTTTTGTTTCTATCTAGCTTATTCTCGCATCTTAACTCTATTTTTTTGTTCATCTAGATTATTTGATAAGCTAAATTCATGGCTTATTTTCTGGATCATATAAGCTTTTCATTATAGCTTTCTGTGGTCTTACTTCGTCTCTTTCTCCTCTATCTCGATTCGAACGACAAAGAAAAAGTGCATTGAGTTTTTATACTCGACTTATTTTTAAAATAAATCTTTGACACTTTTTAGTATCGAGAGCTTATTTAGTTAGATAAATGCTTGTTTCATTCGGTAGTTGTCAAAATAGTTTCTTAAATCTTTAAGTTTCATTCGCATGTGTTATCTAGTGTAGTTTTAATATATTACGTGATTACTTTTGTTTAGATGTAACGAAATTTAGAAGTGGCTTATGACTCGGTTGGGTTTTAATGGTGTTTTAAATTTCGATTTGCTTAAATATATATCATCTAGTTAAGTTTCTAAATAGTTTAATCTCAATGCTTAAAACAAATCTTTAGGAATAGGTGATTTAAATTTCTTATTAGCTTAATAGTGAGTTTCGAATTAGTTTTATCTCTTTTGATTATTTATAAAAATTTGGATCTAGCTTATTTATATAGTTTAATGTTTTACTTATTACAATTAGCACCGTGTAATGTTCGGTTAAAAAGATTTGCATAGAAGTATCTTGTTGTTAGAATTTTTAAACTCATTTGAATGAGTTAGATTGAATATTAGTACCCTTTTTAGTAGTTAGCCCATAAATGAGTAATTTTAGGCCTCGTTTGGAAATTTTGGGCCTCATTTGGATTAGGGTGCGTTTGGGCCATGTGGTTAATGTAACCTGAATCTGCAATTGAAATAGTAACTGTTATATTCTTACCAGTTTATTTGTTTTTGTGTTTTTGGTACCGGTCATCTCATGAGGCATGGAGCTTAAGGATTTAAAGCTAGGATAGAATTTAAATATTTTCTTTAGCTTATTAAATCGGATGGTTATCGCTTATTTGCGGCTCTTCAATTCGGTTCAATTTTCTATCCTTTTTCAATACATTAGTGTAGCTTAGAATAAAAATATTTTGCTTTTCTTATTTTATCATTTTGCGTAGTGAGTAGTTTTATTAGTGCTTGTTAAGTGATATTGTGAATTGGAAATTAAGTGTGAATTTGAAAAAGGGTTTAATTAAATCATAATTCTTCGATTATTAGATTTATAGTTGAATGTGTCAAAGCAAAAGCCGAAGAAATAGTCAAACTATACATTCTAGTTATTAATATCTTTTTAAAGATTTTTTGTCAAATAACAACGTTGTGAGATAATTATCTTTTCTAAGGGAAATTAATTCGTTAAATAGACCTTAATTCACACTTGTATGAACTTTTCTTGTCACGTAAGGCAAGAATTTGCATTTTAATAATCTTGTAGTTTCATTTTAGATAATTCTAGTAGTTTAATTGTTTAATATAATTATAGTGTTTATAATTAGTTTAATTTTTTTGTATTAAGAATTGTCTTTGAACCTAAATCATTAAAAGAGATAATCATTCCCTCAAACGAAATATTCTCGTGATTTCAATTCATCTCTCGCCGTGGAAACGACACGCGGAAGATAGACTATTACTTTTCCTAAAGTAATTTTCTTATCTAACGGGATATACTATATATTATTACGACACGCGTTTAACGATTATCAGCCATCTTCATTTATGTCCATTGCAAAGTAAAAAATCTTTATCCAACTCAACCTTTTCTTTGAAATGCATGATAATTCCATGACATTCTATGCCTAAGTTGCATTTTCTCTCATCACTAACAATAGTGGAACATTGAACTCGAGTGAGTTGATCCTCTTCACCACCTCTAAAGGCATTAACTATTTTTGTGATTTCGGAAGGCTTCATCCCTGCTTTTGACAATAATGTTACAACATCTTTGCATTCAGTGGAACGATGAAAGATGCTATGAGACCTTTGCTTTATTACTGTTGATGGAGAATCAAAAGGATGATTGTGTTCATCACTAAACTTGTCTACAACCCACTCACCACCTTGACTTGATAATGTCACTTGCATTAGGGCCTTACAACCGGTTCGTGTAATACAACGACGTTTTACATCATCGCGTAACTGTCTCTTATCATTCATATCCTTAAAACCTTCCTTGTTACAAGAAAATATTCGCCGATAAACTTTTTTTGTGTCTTTGTATCTATTAAGTTGATGCTTTTGAATACCAAAACCCTTGGATCGACCATACTGGCTGTAAAAATCACATGCATCATCAAAAGAGGAAAATTTTCTTCCTAAAATAGTATGCCTTAAAAATCCATGGTAAATATGTGTAACATCTGTTACTTCTTCTTGCATGAGAAAACCATTGTGGTCGATATCATCAATTAGCGTGTGTTCATATTCATCATTATTTTCATCTATTAAGAACAAAAACCAAGCAAAATTAAGAATAACAGAACAACATAAAAGTCACAGTTCTTGAACTTAAGAACAAACAGATACAAACTCAACTTCCTAACATATCTAATAAATTATGTCAAGAAAGACGAGTAAAGCCTTGGAAATTCTCTATTGATAAATGCAATCATAAAGCAAATAGGGATCCAAAGGAAACTAAGATAGTCATAACCACTACTTAGATCTTAAAAATAACCTATAGTATCATACTATGCAGACCAAACTCAGTAACCCACAGTACCAATACCACATAATCCACATACTAGGTAACCAAACTTAGTACACAAAGAATACACAAACTCAGTAACCCACATACCAAACTCAGTAACCCACATACCAAACTCAGACCAAACTCAGTAACCCACATACCACGTACCACACTTACAAATAACCCATAGTACCAATACCACATAATCCACTCATAACAGTTTACATTTACTCGGATCATACAACCACATATGCCAATCTATCTCTTTTTTTTACTTCAAAAATATTTTAAATAGAATAAAAAAGAATGGATAATATAATCAATCCTGATATGATTTCTTCTTCGTGAATTGGATCAGTCCTTGAAAAACTCATGGAGTCGAACACAAATTTTTTTCTGTAAACTATTGTGTTTCTAAAATTGGAACCACATACAACAATACAACCATATAATATGCTCTTGCAAGTTTTTTGGCGGGAGATTTTGACGCCGGATTGGATGATGGTAAAGAGTAGTCAACAAGATATGTTATATCTTTGAGATAAAAGATAGAAATGAAGAATGTTTAAAAGGGGTGTAATTGCAATCTTTATATAAGTGGTGTTTTATTTTTGTTAAAAAAAGTAGGCAATTGTCTACATTTTAAAGCAGGCATCATATATATATATATATATATATATATATATATATATATATATATATATATATAGTAGAGATCTAGTGAGAAGTAAATTAAAATAAGAAGTGGTGAGAAGTGACTAAAACAACACATTTGAGATGCAACGACTTGCATTAGATGCATTTTTATTCATTTAGATGCACCATGTCGAGTTTCGAAAGTTAATTTGATATGTAGATGGTGCAAATTAATTTTCATGATTTTGACACATGTAGAGGAACAAAAAACAAGAGAAATGATGAAGTGCATCTAATAACGTATATGCACTCTAATAAAGCTAGAAAACAATTATGATGCTTAAAATGCCATCTAAGATTATAGAGATGCATCTAAATTTTAAGTCGGTGCACCCGTGATATGCGATTTGTTACTTCTTATCCTTATTATTTTAAGAAAACTTCTTTATTATTTGATCAAACTATTATATATATATATATATTATATATTATATTATATATATAATATATATAATATTATAATTATATAATATTATATACTATAGTCGATTAATACACAATTTGTTGAACAAATGTCAAATTTTTTTCTCCAATTTTAATAATGAGCTGAACCCTTTGGTCTGTGTTCTATACGATTTTTGGCTCATTTCAGACTATTTTGTAAATCATATGTTTTTCAAAATATAATTTATATTTTTTTCAATTTTTTTTGGGTGTTTTTTCCCCCCCCTTATTTTTTTTTGGGGGGGGGGGGGGGGGGGGGGCGGGGGGGGGTCCAAACTCAGTTGTGGGCTTGGGACTCATTAGGTTTAGGGACTAGCGTATTTATTCAAGCCATATTTATTATTAATAGTATGGAAATAATATTAGTATGAGGACAAAACATACAATCAATAATATCATTCTATTGTTATTTTACATGGTATCACAGCTCTAGGTAAAATCCTTTAAGAAAAATTGCTATCCTCCGGTCATCGGCTACTTGCCGGTGATTCGGAGGGATTCCCTTTATTCTCGCTTTAATGTTTTTTAGGATTTTGTTTTTCGTCTTCAATTCTTTAAACCCTAAAACCCATAGCCGTCAAAAATATGTTAATGTTGCCTTCCATCAAATTTTTTTTTCATCTTCACTCATCTATTTGATTTCATTGTCGATAGATCATTGTTTGACAACCAAGGTTGATCATCATATTACAGGCTCCCTTCTAAAGGCAAAGCAAGCCATGACGTAAAAAAAAATCGCCACGCAAGAAGAATGTGCATGCAATAAAACAACTATGCCGCAATATCCAAAATTATACTTCCGCTCGAACAACAAAAAAAGAAGATGAAAAAAGAAGATGAAAAAAAAGAAGAAAAAAGCGGCTTTCAACATTTATTCCAGTTTGACCGTCCGGAATGCTGCCGTTCAAACTGCGAGGGAGTATTAAACGATTAGGTTATGGCCCAAACCCAGTTGTGAGCTTGGGCCCATTAAGTTTAGGGTTAACTTATTTATTAAACCATATTCTATTATAAATAGACATGAAATCATATTATGTAATGACACAAAAACACAATCAATAATATATTATCTTTGCTATTTTACAGTTACTACGAGTAGTCGCCAACTACGCCTCTTTCCTGTTGTCATAACACAATGTAGATTCCCTACTAGTGATATTAATATTTTTTAACCGCATAAACGTTTTTTTAACTCCATTTGCACTACAGATCTAAAGATTACGATACACTAGCATAGTCATGCTATCAAAACAGAAACTAAAAAAGAAAGAAGAATGAAGTCCCCTTACATGCAAAACTGATTAACAACAGGTTCCAATCAGAGCTCGCCTACATACGCCTACTAGTCAGGGAACTATATCTATTAGAATGTCTTCACTAGTCTATATATGTTTGTGAATTGAAGGTAAACTAACACAAATACAACTTTACATTCTTTTAAATGGATGTTATTTTTCACTAGTCTATGTTTTGAAGTTTGTATAAAGGGATACTATATCTATTGGAATGTCTTCAGTTACGTTGCTAATAGATGTATTGAAAAGCTTTCACAAATAGTATAAAGGCTTTAGAAAATCTGCGTATTCAAAATAGAGTTCTATAACGAGAACCATCATTTCTTCCCATGTGTGTTGATCATGTTCACGTGTTGTGCCTTTAGACGTTGTATGAATTAAATTCTTTGTAGAATCATAACCCTATATTGAATACTCGTATGTTAAATCTTTATAGATTGGATTACAAAACACAAAAAAAAAAACCAATAAAAAAAACAAATTAAAAATAAACATTTTTATTTAAAGACTCCGTCCCATATTAAGTGTCAGAAAAAGTAAACTGGTTCAACTTTGACTATTATATATATTTTGTGTGTGTTAATTAATACTCGATGCAAAATATATGAATAGATTGAGCTTTAAATGTAATTTTCATTGGTATAATTTTCATCAAGTATTATATAACACAAAAACATATATTTAAAGTCAAAGATGAGCCAATTTGACTTTGAAAAGTCAAACTGAACACTTATTATGGGACGAAGAGAGTAATATATTTAACCATGATTATCAATTTCACTGTTTAACACTTTATCATATCACTAACCTGTCGTATTGTAAATGGACCATGTTGCAATAACCGGTGTAACAACCGCAATTCTCTAACACTAAATTTCAAACGTTTATTGGTAACTGGTATGTGCTTAAATACACATACCTTTTTCTAAATAAAACGAGCTTAAATGACCAAAAACGGACATAAAATGTCAAATATATGATTGTTTTGCGTTATGTACTGTGCAGGTAACGGATATTCACAAAAAGACAAAAACGAGGCAAAAACCGAACAAAACCGAGCATCGGATTGGAAAAAGCGTGAAAAACCGAAACCGAAGACGTATGCATCTTATTGGGCCAACCCAACCCAAGTTAATGGGCCGGAATAGCCCATTAACACATAAGACTTAAGCCTTATATCATTAAAAGCCCAAAACACCAAACCAGCCCAATACTTACTTAACCATATCCCTATCCCTGTTAAGCCTTTTTCACCACCAGTCCTTAAGGATTTTCACCGTTAGTCGCCAAGGACTAACACTGTTAGTCCTTAAACCAAACAAACCCTTAACACCCGTTATCCCTTAACCCCCAATTTTGGAATATAATAAAATAATTCCGAAAATGGCGAGAAGGCCCAAATTATGCCAGGACCACTCTTCCATTGGCACAAACGCTTTCAACACACTCTCATACCATCCCTGACACACGCCTATGCCACGTTGGCAGTCTCAAGGCCCCTCATTGAAAGAATTGACACGGCAAGAATAAGGGGAAATTCAAAGATGCAATTTAATATTGATTGGTCAAGATTGAAAGAAATTTTGGAAGAATTGAAGCCCTTGGCTGTCCTTCCTCACATAGTGCACAAGACCTCCTTATAAACAGAAGGAGATTTCGAGTTTGAAGGAGCATCTCTTTTATCATCTTTATAACTTTTATTTCTAGCATTTTTACTTTGTTTTTAAGCTTGTTATAAGCATTTTTACTTTCCGAGCATTGTACTCTCAAGGATTGAGCAATAAAAAGTGAGTTTTCATTTTATTTTTACAGCTTCTTTAATGTTCAGCTTATTTACTGCTTATTTGTGCTTATTTAGTCTTAATATTGCTTATTACTCCGTTTAGATTGTTTCTCATAATCTGTCTTTAAGAATTCTTGTTTTTCATAAAATCTGTCCTAAAAGTCAAAAAAACTGCTTATTCTTATTTGCTTATCTCCAGTGCTTATTCTTGAGTGCTTAATGCTTATTTGACTTTCTATGACCTTGTGCTTGATCTGTTTCATCATTTTAAGGCCTAATAAGATCTGTTATAACATAAACTTGGATTTCAAGTTTTTAAAGGGGTGTTTGGGTCAAGAGTCAAAATGGGTAAAATGAGGTTCAAAATTGTTTTTAGTTTTCAAATCAGTTTTAAGTAGTTCTGGTTAAGTCTTAATAATAGATTTCACAAGTATTAGATAAGTTTTGTTAAGTTTTTAGGTGATTTATATCAAAAATTATAGGCTACAGGATCTTAAGTTGATTCAAACAGCCTATTGATCAATTGCTTTAAAAATGTATTTGAGGTATGGGTATGTTGTTCAAAACTAGTCTCATTAGTCTCATTATCTATCTGTTTTGAGTTGTTGAATTTGGAATAGCCTCTTAAACAAAAAGGATCAGTCAAGTAAACTTGTTAATAAACTTGTTCTTAGGATCTGAACTTGCAGATCAATAGAGGATATAATCTAGCTTATCTATAGCCAATTTTCAGTGTCCTTAGCTTAATATAATCTAGTTTGCATCTGTTTTTTTAGTTCTTAGTTTGTCTAAGTAGCTTTTGTGTCCTAAAATCACAAGTCTGTTTTGTAAAAGAAAACCAAAAATCCAAAAATATTAGTTCATATTGTCATTTCTATTTCAGCTTATTCTCTCAATTAATTAGCCAAATCTCAGCTTATTTAGTTTATTTGAGTGTCAAAATTTATCTGTTTTCAGGTTTTGAGCTTATTTTCAATGCTTAACTGTCCTTAAATCTAGCTTAAAATATGCCAAAAGTCTTTTATAGAGTTTTTATGTCTGCTGTTTTTTAGCTTTCTAAGAACTTTTCAGCTCAGCTTATTAGTTGATTTCTTGTCATAAGTGCTTATTAGGGTCTAGGTAGTGATTTATTTTCAGCTTATTAGCTTTTTATTTGCTTATTGAGTCTTAAATTCCCTAACAGTTTAGCTTATGTGTTCATATTAGTTATAGTTTAGCTATTCTTTCTAGTCTGCCATTTTAATCTAACTTTTTTCTAGCTTATTTGTGAGTTTCAGCAAAAAAGATCTTTTGTTAAAGTTGCTTATTTTAGTTTGTTTTATAAAAGTTTTAAAAAGAAAAGTAAAAAAAAAGTTTTGTCAAAAAGGGTGGCCACAGGTATCGAACCTATGACCTCCCCCTTTTATACTACAACACCCTTAATAACACCATACTCCTCTACCACTAGCGCCCTTGGGACTTCATGTTTACACTTTGCATTGTTTAATTTAAAAGGGGTGTTGGCCTTTTAAGCTTACAACTTTTATAAGCTTATTTCCAGCTTATTGGGATAAGCTGTTTAGTCAGATTTATTTTTCTTAAGTTAAGAATACATAAAAGTATTTTCCCTGAATTTTTCAGATTTTTATACAATTGTTTAGTATTTTTAAGATTATTTTTAGATTAAAAGTGTTTTTAATTTATAATAAATTAAATAAAAGTAAAAAAATATAATTTTTTTTCTAAAATTTTCGTTTATCATTTAAGTCTTTTAAAAATTAAATTTGCTTCTCTAGAGTCAAAGTTTGAAGTTTTAGGTTTTTAAGTTGCGTTTTAGAATCCCGTTAACGTTTTTTTTGTGCTTAAGTCGTTATTGCTTTATTTATTGCCTTTCTTTATTTGTTATTTGCTTTATATTTGTAGAAATTAGAATCCAAATCAAAAATCTTAATCCATTCAAAATCCCGATCACAAACTTCAACACGAAGTTCAATTCACGCCTCGTTGGAACATAAACGACCCGGGAAACGACTAGAAGGGGTTACTTTCGAAGTCGATACTTCCAGAATTATATTTTTATTTGTGAGTTGGTTTATTGCTTTTGTTTAAAGTGATTTGCCGATTTACCTATAAATTTATGTATAATATATATATTTTATATTAATATTCTAACATTATATATATTAATTATAATATATATATATTATATATATATATATATATATATACTATTGACTCGATCAGTAACGATTATCATATATAACTAACCTACCAGCTACATATAAGTTAAAGTTAAGCTTGGGAAGCCATACGCATGGCACAGTTGTACACACCTAAGGCACGCTTATGCTCAAGCTTGCTATGTTACACCTCATTTTCAATGATTAAGAGATAAGTTAGATATTAACACTTAACAACGCAAGCAATTTTAGTTAGATACATACTAATGTTTCAAACACTATAAATAGGAAGCAATGTTTTCTCCTATTTTTCATTTCGTTAACGAGTCGAGTTATATTCTTTATTACTCAAACTAACAATAAGTGGGCGCCCCACCCGCATACGCTGAGTCGACCCACCGGGTTGCATTAAATGCTCCCACCCGACCCACCCAGCTCAAATCGGGTTTTTACCCAACCCTACTCCGCTCCGTCTCTTTTTTCTATCATTTTCTTTCTTTCTTTAAGCAGTTCCACTCCGATTCTTTCTCGACCCGTTGTATTAATTTCCCACTATGGATTTGCCACTAGAAAAACACAAGAAAAACAGCCCTTTGTATGGTGTTATTAGTTGTTAAACACGTATCTGCTTCTTTGATAGTGTCCTTCTCCATGTATTCTTCTCTCTCTCAGCTTCTTAGTCACAAGAAAAACACACACACATAAACTCAACTTCTTTCTTTAGATGGTGGTTGATGTCATTTGGTTCAGTCACTATAGAGCAGGCGGTGCTAACAATGGAGTTCTCTTGCATGATTGTCAGTTGTAATCTACAATTGAAGATGATTAGGGACTTATACACATTCAATGTGGGTGTTTTTGATGGTTTTTCAGTCGCTTATCTTGGTTAAGGAGGAAGCATAGTGATTTGATATTGGTATATTTAACAATTTCTAATTTCACTCTTATCAATCTTAATTGTGTAATGTTCTTGATGGTATTACTTATTAGGGTTGAAGTCTTTATTGTTGATGGTATGCTTTGTTATGATGTGTGTTTATTCGGTTACTCATGTTATGGGTGTTTGCATTACATTTGTTTAAGATTGTTTACTTATCTTTGATTATTTACCTATGTGACGCTCGCGTGCATATAGTAATGGTTGTGTTCGTATCTTGATGTTTGGTTTGCTGATGCTTGCTTTGTTGGTGAGGTATTGTAAGGCGCCAATACCTATTTTTTACGGCGTATTGTTACTAAACATTACATGTGAAAAAAACCTTATAAATTTTAGGAGTTTATGAGATGACATGATTAGTTTTTTTGTTTTCTTACGGTGTATTTGGATTGGCTTATTTTACCGGCTTATGAGGCTATTTAATTTTTGAAAATAGCTTCTTACACCTGTGGGCTTATGAGCAGGTTACTTTTTCGGGCTTACGGGGTTGGTTTGTTGAGGTCGATGATATTTTTGTGCATTTATTTTTGTTAGGACCATAAAATACGAGCGCACATATGTTGGCAGGGCAACCACCGTGATGTTAGGTGACTAGCCTATGGGTGTGTTTGATCCGTTACGATATTTGCAACATGTCAATCCTCATGTTCCACTGATTATGAATGTTAAGGAAAAAGAAAAGAAAAAGATGCTTGGGTAGTTCGCTTCGTGTATTTTTCTTTGTGACAAATTGTTAAATGAGAATTCTGTTGTGTTTGTTTAGCCACATATTTGGCGGTTCTTCCGACTGTTAGATTTTTTGCCATTGTGGCGACGGCAATTCTTAATAAGCTTGCAAGCCATGACGGATATATTCTTTTCCCATCGTGGTGTTAAGACTATCCGCGGCTCCAAATTAAAAAAGGGGTTGTGTTTGAAAGCATGGGTGTTTCGCATGTATTCGGGTGGATTTGGGCAACGCTGAGATTATTTGCATTGTGGCGGGGCAAGCTTAATAAGCTTGCAGCCACGATGGATATATTATTTTTTTCGGTTGTTCGCCTATTTGATAATACCTATTTTTCCGTTTGCTTTTAAATCGATAATAATTTGCGAAGTGTTTTATTAATTTGTATTATTCTGGGTTTTCTAGTTGATATTATTGTGTGTCGAGCTGGCGTTTTAAGATTTAAATTTATAACTCGCAGTCTATGAATATTAGGTCGTTTTAAGCCGATACTATTTTCATCGTGGCGCGGTGAGCTTCTTAAGCTCGCACCCATGACGGAATATCGGTGTTTGGCTTGGTACTGTGTTTTCATTGAGGGGTTTTGGCATGTTTGTGTTTAATTTGTTGAAGAGGTTTACATATGCGATTTATTGTTGTGTTTATATTGGTGGGTCAAATGATTATGGCAGGGCAAATAATTACATTTGCAGCCATGGCGGGGCAAATAATTACATTTGCAGCCATGGCGTGTCAGCCATGGCGTGTTCGCAACTAGGTGGGGCAACCTATGTGGTTCACTGTTGTGTTTATATTGGTGGGGTAAATGATTACATTTGCAGTCATGACGGGGAATACAATAATTTTGCAGCCCTACCGGGGCAAATAATTACATTACATTTTAACGCCTGGTTAGCGCTTTGTCAGTATCCAGTGTTTTCTAAGTTGATGTATCCATTGTGGGCGATGATGACATTATTGCGTTTGCTGTGGATGGATTACAGTAGGTGAAAATGGCCCGTATTCTTTGGCGGTGGGCAGCAATGGTCGTCGTGCTTGCGCCATGGCGGGTCGCAGACCCTGTTCTTCCGTCCGCACTACGTATCTTGGCAGAGCAGCATGATTAGTGTTTACAGCCATGGCGGGTCGGGTATATTGTTTATCCTGGCTAGTACTTGCAAAGTCTGAGCCCAAATCCGAACATAAAAATTTCATTACCCTTTACTTGAATAAACTATACTCTTGCGTTGCTCATCTCGTTGTGGTTGCATGTAATGTTGATTTACATATCAATATAATATGTACATTCGATGTGAGGTTCATATGTCTGTATTGCTTTTTTAGCAAGCTATTATAGTATCTCTATTGTTCATCAACACAGGGTAATTTACCATTTTCATATCAACCTATTGAAGGCTTGAAGCTATTTTCTTGCGCATAGATATCAAATTATATTGACACCCTTTTGTATTGTGACAGATGAATGTAGAAAAGCTTTAGAAGATGATCGGTGTTGTTTGCACCGACAGGAAGTGTAGCGTTTAAAAAATTACCCATATGACGTGTCATTGTAATATACTTTTATGGCACTAATATACAGGCCAGGATTTTGAGCAGTCCTAAAAAGTTGCAGGTAAATTCATTCTTAGTAATTTAGTCTAGGTTATTACTATTAGACTAGCTATCGTGCTTTGCAATTTCATCACTTAAGTGCTTTAAAATTTCTTCATTGTAGTAATATCCTATATTATGTAAATGCTAAACTGAGTTTGTACTGAAAAGGGTTCTATGTTGTCAAATGGACTGAATGTTTTGCCAGATCTTTTTGAGAAAACCAAGTCGTGTATACACTGAACATCCACGCATCTCCATTTGTTTAGCAAAGACATAATCCGTTTATCCAACATTAAAAATTTATGATCACATAATTAGATCCAAATTGAAAATCCAAACGCCCTCTTAACTTTATTTGTCATTGATATGCTATTGTTTCTGTCAGCTAACTGAAGGACATGGAGCAGCTCGCTATGATCTTTCTAGGTATTTGGTGTATCCTGCATATTTTTTAAATGAAACTTTCTTTAAAATGCCATGTCAACGTGATTTGTGAATGATAATAAAATTTTGCACATGTTTGGTATATTGCTTATCTACAACTGATTACTTGAGGATTGCATTCATTTTCTAAACAAAGATTTATCGAGTTTTTTCCTTTTGTTTGTAGGCTTATCGAGAAACGAGAAAAGTTGCAGGCTTCGTTGGATGAACTATCTAAAACCTAATGTAAACAGAGGCAACTTTTCCCAAGAACAGGAAGAAATCATAATCCCTCAAGGGCCACGCAGAGGAATTCCGATCATCTTTAAGGTAACTTTGGGTCATCTTTTTCTTCTTTAAAAGTTTATTGTGGCGGCGTAAATGATTCATAATATGCAAACAATATGTCTTATAGAAAAGGAAACAATTGAATTATCAATAACATGTAACGATATGACTAGATGTTTGATTACTTATATATTTTTTATTGTTAAATTGTTATATTATCTTAAAAACATACTACACTTAAAGTTAACTACAACTAGACTACAATTACTGAGCATCAATTTAGGATGTTTAAATAGAGCAAAAAAAAAATGGGGTATATTTGGATTTTTATTCTACAGGAATTGCAGTAATATTGGGTCTGTCTGCACGTTGAGAACGCGGTAGTTTTAGAAGTATCCTTTTTCTCTCACATGATTATAAGTTAACACCTGTAATATATTTTAGCTCAAGTTTTTAGCTAGAACGGTCATTTTAGTTAATGTCGTCTCGTATATAAATTCTGGTCTATTAGATATGCAAAAAGAGAGGTCGTGAATGAGACACAAACACAAATGATGACCACAAAGGATTGCAAAGCACTTTGAAAAGAAATAGGTTTACAGCAAACACAAATTCGGGAAGTTAACATCTTCAAGGACGAGGACAGTTTTTATTTCCACGTTCTTAAACCCAGGTTCTGATTTTGAATGACAAAATCTTTATTGTTTACTTGCCAACTTCATACCTTAACTCATCTTTATTATCTGTTTCAATTCACGCTATCAAAACCTACACATCCACACTTTACGTTAATTAAACTGAAACAATACAGTTATATGTACTTATGATATATTATACGCAATGCCATTTTTTTACTTTGAAGTTTTTAATACATCTCTGAGTCCTTTAGTTCGTCTCCGGTTATAAGTTAAAGCAAGTACGTACGTATTCAAAGTAAATTGTTCAAGTTTTTAAGTAAAAGAAAACCTGAAACTTTTGGGTTGTCACAGTCTTCCACCGTTAAAAGAATTTTGTCTCAAAATTTAGTTTGTAGTATTTGGTGATTGGATTAGTGTGTTTGGCGAAAGAGAGTTTGGAATAAAGGATGGGTTCAATAAACTTTAAGGTAACTTTTGACTTATGTATCGCTCCAATAGCTTCGATCAGCTAATTCAATAAAGTGTCAAGTGACTGAGAAAGTTTAGGTGGGCATATCTCTTTGACTAGAAGCGGTAGATACAAAACTCCTATTGGCACTTGTATCAATTTAGACGGAAACATAACGATTTTTTTGAGGAGGAACGTATCCGTAACGATTGTTCCGGGTCATGGCAAGCTTCTCTAACTTGTTTCTGATTTCCAATGCTGGGTAATACTTCCTGATGTGTCCTTTTTCTCTACATTCATAGCATGTCAAAGAGGTAGGGGTCCACCATCTTTCAGTTTCCACATTGAACGGGGAAGGGACCGTGGTGGTGATGAAGTTTGCACTTGTCGTAGAGTGGTAGGGTTCCAGCATATCCTTTTCTGTCACTTGATCCAGCAGCGTATACTCTAACCACTTCTGTCTCTTATTTTGTTGTTGGTAAGGATTTCCTCCTTGCTCGTCTTCCCACTTTCTTTTCTTGTCAATATCCTTTGCGACTTTGGCTCTTACAACGCGATCCATCAAATCGTGTGCAATGCGGATTGCTTCCTGAATCTTAGTCGACTTTGAAGAAGTCACCTTTCCCTGAATGTCTTCCATGAGTCCCCAGATATAACATTCAACTTTTATGTATTCTGGAGTGACCATATTGGGACAGAGCAGTGCTAATTATTAAAGCGTCTCATCTTGTGTAAACCATATGACTTGTTCAGTTCCACTCAACCGATCCAAGTTTCCAAAGTATTGGTTCCCATTTTTTGAAGTTCACTTCTCGAACAGTACTCTTCATTCATATCTTCTTAAGTTCTTCCCAATTGTTTCTTTATGACAGCATCAATTCCAACATGATTGTACATAAGAGTTCAACCAAGTAAGTGCACCGTCCAGCAAGGTGCACATAGCATATTTCACTTGGCAATTCTTAGCACAATTACATATGTGAAATACAGACTCCATCTTTTCAAAGCATCAAGATAAGCCAACGGATCCTTCCATTCCGTTAAAGCTTCGGGGTTTGCAATTTAGAAATTCCTTGTAAGAGCACCCCACGAGCTGCGGGTTCTACTCCATCAGCACTGCCACTAGGTTCATTTTGTATTCCATTACAGCAGTTCAAGCAAGGGTTGTCAGGTGTTACAATTGTTAGGGAGAAGGGCATATGGCAAGGCAGTGCACTCAGCCAAAGAGGCCACAGAACTCGGCATGGTTCATGGAGAAGATACTGCTAGTTCAAGCACAGGAAGCTGGTCAGGTGTTAGATGAGAAGTAGTTAGCATTCTTAGCAGATCTAGGAGTTGCAGAAAGCAACGATACTTCAGGTCCAATAATCATACCAATGTGCTTTCTGATGTGATTTCGATGCTTTCGGCTCAGACATGTGATGATAGCACCATTGTGCAAAGGTTGTTCTATAGCTAATCTCTCCACGTTATGACTAAGAGCTGTTATCTCCCAAGATACAATCTTAGAACTGCTCAAGTTTAATTCTATACTTGATAAACTGTGTCCAAGAGATGTATTATTCTAAACAACCCACTTTCGATCCCGCTTCAGATATTAAAATTACAAGTGATAGCAATATCATCTCATATGATCAATATTTGAAAGAGACTGAAAGTGCAGCTGTTTAAAATACTGCTTCAACTGAACAAGAAAATGTTGTGATAATGTCAGTCTTTGAAGAGATAACTAATAGAGTTGCTAAATATAATGCTGAGAGTATTCAAAATAAGAATGTGAATGAGTCTTTAACCGCTGAGCTAGAAAGATATAAGGAAAGGGTACGAATGTTTGAAGAAAGGCAAAATGTTGATTTAAACGATCGTGAAAAATATTACATTGAAGTTAACTAATGAATGATCTGTTCTTACAAGGAATGCAAAGTTTACGCATTTCAAAAAGACATTAACTCACTAAAATTTAGTCTTTCAGAAAATTTCAAAGAGAATGAATATTTAATGACAAAAATTGATGTTTTGAAAACTCAATCCAAAGAAAAAGAAAATAAATACATCGGAAAGGATATTGATTCGAACAGATTAAAGAACTAGAAAACATTGTTTTCAAAGTGGGTCAATCTGCGCAAACAATGCATATGCTAACGAAACCACAAGTTTTCTATGATGACACACACAAACAAGCTCTTGGGTATCAAAATCCTTTTTATCTCAAGAAAGCTCAGTGGATAAAGCCAACGTTGTATGATGATGTTGTGATATCTAGTAAACATGATGTGATTTTTGTGGTTGATTATGAAGAGACATTGAATTTAGCTGAAAAGAGTCGATAAAAAATGCTTGAAAAACAAAATGATCTAGTTTCAAAAGAGAAAAGTCAACATTTCTCTAATTAATTACTCGGAACTGAATAAATTAAGTGAACGTTTTCAAAAACATTTTGTTCTACAAAAAGAATTGTCTGCAGAACAAGCTTTCAGGTTACCAATTTCAAACCCGATTTCTGAACAACTTATTGTTCCACCTACACCAGTTAAGATAGAGGTACCTAGTGAACTTCCAAAGGTCATTTTGGTAAATAAAAGTTTTCAGAAACTAAAAAATCACCTTGCCAAATTTGACAAGGTGGTGAAAGAAAGGACTACAGCTTTGGCAATAACCGAGGGTACATGGGGTTTTAAACACACCAAAGAAGTTTTCATAACACACGTAATTCTATTTTTAAATTCTTTAAGGGAATCATTTAAGGATTTTGATAATGGTCTTCATGATGAACTCAATGAAGTAAAAATGATTTTTAACCAAATGGTAGCTACTATTGAACAGTGTTCTGTTGACAAGAAATGTTTTGAGATTCTAAAGAAAGAACTTCTTGAAAATGATCAACTCTTGGAACTAATCATATCTCAAGATCTTGTGCATACTGCTTTAAATTCTTTAGAAGTCATTGATGAGTGTCAAAGTATAAGAAAAAGCTATTGTAGGGAGTATAACAGGAATCTAACGCTTGAGGCTGAGCTTCAAAAATAAATGAACTTTCAAAAACATGTTCAAAACTTTAAAATCATTGTATTTCACTTGAATTGAAACTACAACAGAACAAAGAAAGTTTTCAAAATAACAGTTCTTGTAGAAATTTGGATGCTCCTGCACTGAATGAATTTTTTTGTAAGAAATGATCTGAAAGCTCAGTTACAAGCCAAGGAATACTCAATAAGCAAGTTGAGAGCACACATTGCAACATTAAAAGGAAAAAAATATGTCTGATAATAATGAATTTGTCAATAATGCAAGTGTGATAGCTCCAGGAATAGTTACGTTAGACTTAGACCACTTTTTTATTGGGATTAATGAACAATAGGGAAGACTTAAGATTACCTTTCATATACTAAAGGAACCATACTGACACATTACGTGGGATTGTATAACAAGCTAGAAAATAGAATCCTAGTGATCCTTACCTAGACTATGCTTGTAAGTTTACAATACGCATTCAAAAAATGTTAGTTTATGTTTCTGAGACATGTCTTAGTTCCCAAGTTGAAAGAAAGAAATTGGTTGTTGTCACACCAATAAACAAAACCAGAAAAGTTAGGTCTTAGGAACCTAAGGGACTTTAGTAACAACCATCTCATAAAAGCCAGCATCACAAACCAAATAGACCACTAACAAATCCTTGTTGTCTTTTACAGGAGTAATTGCTTCTACTAGTGCTAGCGGATCACAGTTTAAGAACAATACAAGAAAAATAGGATCACGCCAGCAGCAAGTAGCGACACGAAGAATAAGACCGTAGAATTTTGCCCTAGGAAAGTTATGTCTAGTTCAAATAAAATGAATCGTGTGTCTTTGTGTAATGCGAAGTTAAACATGATGTAAAATATGTGAATTCTAAGTTTGTATGCTCTACATGTAATGGTTGTTTATATTATGTTAATCATGATCAATGTGTTGTTACTTATATAAATGATATGAATAAGCGTGTTAAATCTAAGTATGGTAAGAGCAAAAATAAGGATGCGAAACCTACTGGCAAAGTATTTATACGTGATGGACATAGGGGGCTACCTATCGGACGGACCTTCCTTGCACTATAAATTGGACACGTGCCCTTTAACTAGAATCCCTTCCAATCCCGTAGAAACTAGAAGGGGGGGGGGTTGAATAGTTTATCGGTTAATTGGCGTTTTAAAAGTTTGCTTCAAAAGTTATTAGATTCGATTTGTATGTTTCAATCAACCAACAATATGAAACAATCAATAAATCTATCTACTCACAATCACAATATAAACAATGAAAGATATACAAAACACAATAAAAGAGATAAAGGAAAAAAGGATCAAACCACAACACCAATATTCATAGTGGTTCGGCTACGAAGCTCTTCTTCGCCCTACTCTACTCCCCGAGTATCCGACTCGAGATTTCACTATGTCAACAAGCTCCCTTTAGGCGAAGAAAACCGTTTGCACGTCGCCTACGTTGTTTTCCGACACTAAGCTAAATGTCGAGTCCTAATCTTAGCTAGAACCAATCTACCACTTCACCAATGTATTTTAAAGACTAAAGTACAAACCGACACATAATCAACACAATCGGATTTATACACTATCTGATTTTACACATAAACACAAGATAAAGAAAATAGAGGTTTGGATCTTAGAAGAATATAGAAGAAGTCACTAATGTATAACCCTTTGTTTCTTGGCGAATACGAGTGTTCTTCTCTTGCACTTGATAGAAGAAGGAAGAATATAAGATTGGATCACTTGAAACAAGATTAAACTATGTTAGTGATCTAGAGATTTAGAGAGAGAAAGAAGGTTTTAGTGAGAGAAAGAGATTTGAAAAATTCGTGCTTAGAGGTATGAAAAACTATAGAGAATAGTGCGGTATTTATAGCCAGGACTGGGCAACGTCTCCTGTGGGCGATCCCGGCGATCCCAGATATATCTGGGTGCCGTCCAGCCTATCAGGGGGCCGCCCCTAGGTTGACGCTCCTATTTTTGTATTTTAGTGGGGAAGGTTGAAACAGGTATAGAACCTTCTTTTTTGAAGGAAAAACCAGTTTCAAATTTTTATAATTATATAAAAAATTTCTTTTATTAATAAAAATATTTTGTATATTTTTACTTTTGTAGAAATGTAATGGTTAAGAAAAAATGCTTTCTTGATCACTAATCATGTTTAATGATTTGTTTATACATACCTTAAGTGATTTACGTAGAAATGGAATTTTACGATTAATAACATGTAAACATTTATTTTTATCGTAAACATTTTTACATTTTGTCATCTTCAAAACGTAGAGGGGTCAAAAAATATATATAACGTTTTTAGACATTGTTTGTATTAACAATCTTCCAATTTTTGATGATGACAAACTATAAACTCATTTTGTTATAAAAATAAAAATAATTTCAAGTTATTAATGAGGTTTAATCCATTTTCCCTCCTTTTTGTTGAATCCAAAAAGGGTAATTCGTCGAGATTAGAGAGAAGAAAATCGTCGATGCCCAAGGACTCCCCTTCGATGATGCCCCCTTGTTTGGGGGACCAAGAGATCGAGCTTATAATATTTTGCTACAAAACCAAGTTAGAAATACAAGTGCAAGAAATCATTTCTAACTAGTAGCAAGATTACGACAAATATATATATGTTTGGCTATGTGGAGAAGTATTAGGCAACAAATAATTCATATAATTCACCCATAAGATAAATTCATTCATAGAAAGCAAATTCATATAATAAAGCAAAGATTACTTATAACACTAAGAAATAATAGATCTAACTCATTCATAATAAAGTAGATTCATGCATGAGATCCAAAGATAAACAAACTACACTAATAAACTAAATACTTTATAAGTCCTAGGTGATTCTTGATTCATAGGAAATAACTTTGAGCAAAAAGTAGGGTAAAACATTATGTGGTAACATGAAGGGTTTTTAAGGGTGTGGTGGAGAAGGTGAGACAATGACGGAAGTAAGAAGATACTCAAAGTGAGCAAACATTAAGTTCATCCCATCCCTAAGAGAGAAAATGAGATTTCAGTTGTGAAAACAACAAAGATAATTTACCCTATGATAGTCAAACATGTTGAAGTAAATGGGATGACCCATGAGAGGTGGTTGAGGTGGTGGTTGTGGTAAAGGTGGTGAAGGGGTATCAAGAATATGATCAAGAGAAGTAATTGGTGACAAGGAAAGGGTGATATCGAAAGAGGGATGACCTTGAAGTAGAAGTGGATTTGAAGGTCTTGGAGGGACATCCATGATATCATCAAGAAAGGGATTAGATGGTTGAGGAGAGGGTGTGTCATTTGAGGAAGGAGGTAAAGATTGAGGTTTTGACTTAAATAAGGAAGAGGTAGTGCCAAAGGTAGATCATGTATGTTTGGTTGATGGAGTTTTTATGGTGCATTTGGTGGAGATGGAGAGAAGGATTTTGTAATGGGAGAAGGTGTGATAGTGTCATCTTCTTAAACTTGTTTGGTCCACAAGAGTTTTTTCTTTGGTGGAATGATGGTTAGTTTGATTTCCTTTGAAGGGTTAGATGAGGAGGCTTGAGTGGAAGCCATAGAGGTATGGAGGAGGTAAAGAGAAATGTGGTGAAGATGATGAAGAGCATGGTGAAGGTGATTATTTAAATAGGATGAATGGGATTAAAGAGGTAAAGCATGAGAGTTATGGAAGGAGAATCCAAAAATGGTTTAGCAAAATGCAAAAACACTAGCTGGGTCTAAAAGAGAGGATAGTCAACTGCACAGAAAATTAGGAGAGGCACAGAGAAAAATCTCGTGACTGTTGGTGGCTATTCCATAAACAGGTGGTGGTATGTGCTTAATTACACATACCGTTTACCTATAAAAACCGAGCTAAATACCAAATTTGGACATAAATATGCCTAATATTGTTTGTTTTTGCTTTGTATACTGTGCAGGTAACGGATATTCACAAAAGGACAAAAACAAAGCCAAAACCGACAAAACCAAGCACGGGAATGAAAAAAGCGTCAAAAAGTCAAAGTCAAAGTCAAAAAGTTAAAGTCAATGTCAGAATCGAAGCCAACGACGTGTGCATCTTAAATGGGCCAACCCGCACCCAAGTTAATGGGCCGTGTCAGCCCATTAATCATCAATTATAAGCTTTAAGCTTTTAAGCCTTTATAAAAAGCCCAAATCCATTTATTTTAAATCTGGCCCAAAACCAAAATAAGCCCAACAACAGTTAACAACCATTAGCCATAACCCTTTAAATTGTTTACACAGTTAGTCCTTAAGGACAACATTTTTTTTTGCTAGTCCTTAGAGACTAACATTGTGTAGCCCCTACAATGCTTAACCCTTTGCACCATTAGTCCTTTTTCCCTAACACTCGTTACAAATTAAATGAACAGTACCCTAAAACCATTTCTCGCCAAACTTTCCCACACTATGCATTGTCCCTATCACCCTTGCACCCCAAAACAAACCCATCACTTTCCCACTTCAACCTCACTTCACAAACCAACAAAGACACGCTGGCAATCCTCTATTATCTCATTCGTTGATGAACAAGGACAAGAATCAAGGGCTGTGATTCAAGAACTTAGAGGACAAGAAAATTGAAGGGATATGATGAAGCTTTTGAAACCTCTCTCACACAAGAAACACACTTCAAAGGACCAAGACTTCTAAAACGGCTATAAAGAGAGTGTGTTTTCACATAGAGAAGAGTAGTCTTATCTAGTCTTAAGTAATTTTAGAGTAGCATTTTTATTGTATTTTCAGCTTAATTTAGTCTTTAATCAGCTTATTGTAACTTGTCTTTAAGAATTGTAAAAGTTTTAAGGTTTAATGAAATTTCAAGTGTTTATGCTAAAATCTGTTTTCTTTATGTTAATGCATTATAAGCTTTGAAAATGTTCTAATAAACTCTTGTTTAAGCTCTTATTTAATCTGTTTCCATAAAGTAATAAAAACTGTTAAGTAATTAAGAAAATTTCACAAAAATTCACCCCTCAAATACCTTAGCTTATTTTGGAAGAAAAGCCAAACCTGGAAGGGCTTTTAAGACCATACTAGCTTGTTTTTAAACAAGCTAGAGCTTGTTGATAAGCTCTAAGAGCCATTTAAGCCCTTGTTTAA
Organism: Tanacetum coccineum; assembly: GCA_026074375.1. Taxonomy (NCBI): domain Eukaryota; kingdom Viridiplantae; phylum Streptophyta; class Magnoliopsida; order Asterales; family Asteraceae; genus Tanacetum; species Tanacetum coccineum. Next base: position 124,721 of record BQNB010000311.1, read on the forward strand.
GCAAAGGGTCTTGTAAGTTTTCATTTTTCAAATTTTTAGCTTATTAACTGTTAGCTTATTCTACTGCTTATTTTATTGCTTATTACTGCTTATTAATGATGTATATTGCTATTTCATGCTTGCTTAATGTTTAAATCTTATTTGTTCAAGTTTTTCATTAAAACCGTCTTTTATAGCTTTGAAACTGCTTAATCTAGTTTGCTTATTTTAGGTGCTTATTTTTGTGCTCTAATTGCTTTATTGTGCTTATTTAACCTTAGACTTAATCTGTTTTTAGTTTTTATAAGTTTTCTAAGTCTGATTTAGTGTAAAAATGAGTTTTACAAATTTAAAGGGGTGTTTGGAACAAGCAGTACTAACTTGAGTTAGTACTGTTTGATTACTTTTGGCTTTTAAGCCAATTTTGTTTAGCTTAAACTAAGTCTTAATAACAGCTTTCTAAAGATTTTAAGGATTAAATCTCCTTTTCAAAGTTTTTAGAAGTCATGGTCTGAATATGAGCTTATTGGTCTTCTATATCAGCTTATATGCTTGGATTTGCTTAAGTTACTTTTTAGTGCCTTTTAATGCTTTGTGTTGATGTTAAAATGCAGTAGAATAGAGTTGGTTAAGTGTGCATTTGTCTTGGAAATTTAAGTGTCAATCTGTCAAAGTGTGAATTTCAGTTTTAAAAAGCCTAAAGTCACTTTTCAATCTTAGATTTAGATAAGTAAAAGTTTGTTTTAGGATTTGAATTTGATAGCACAAGCTCATTGTAGTATAAGCTCAATCTGTTTGAGCTTATTTTAGGGTTTAGAGCTTAATTTAGGACTGCATTTGGCCATTTAAAACCTTGAAAAAACCAAAAACATAGTGTAATCAGCCATTTTTATGAGTCATTTTCTAGCTTTGTAGTTATTTAAACTGCTTAATTTTTGCTATTTCTTATTCTTAGTAGTAGTAGCTTTATCTGTTTTTAGGTTTTAGACTTTAGCTTATTGATTTTGTAGCTTAAAAATTAGCCTAAAAGCACCATCTTAGGCTGTTTTGTTCTCAGCTTTAGCAAAAAGCTAAGTTGAATATCTGAGCTTATGGCTTATTGGATTTGCTTAACTTTTGTTTAGATTTGCTCATTAGGTTAGGTTTAAGACACTTGTAGCTTATTTGACCTTAGGTTAAGCTTTTAGAAGCTTATTTGCAAATTTGAGTTTAGTACAAAAGCCCTTAAGTTTGTAATCTATCTGTCTTAATGCTTTCAATGCTTTTCAGCTTATTTAGATAGTTTAATTCTAGTTATTAGTTCTTATTAGGGGTAGCTTTAGGTCTGTTTTAGCTTATTTGTTTTCTCATTTGCTTATTGAGTCCCTAAATAGCTTAACAGTTTAGGCTTAAAGCCTTTTTAGCTTTTATGCAAATCTGTCACCTTTAGAGTGCTTATTCCAGCTTAAAAATAAGTTGTATAAAAAGCCCTTTCATTAAAGTTACTTATTTTAGTGGTAAAAAGCTTTTTCAAAAAGAAATTTCAAAAAATAAACACATTTAGGAAAGTAGGCCTCAGTTTCGAACCCGAGACCTCAACCTTAACTCCGAAACGTTTTAAACACACACTCCACTACCACTCGCCTTTGGGTCTTTTTCGTTTAGAGTTTGTAATATTTAATACTTAACCCATTTTTAGCTATTAAGCCATTGAGCCCTATTTTGCTTATTAACATCTTATTCCAATAAGCTGTGTGAACCATTTTATTTTTCATAGGATTAGTATTGTCTTAAGCACTTTCTCTGAATTTTTTAGAATTTTCTAAATTAGTTTAGTATTTTTAATGAATTTTTTTGTTTAAAAGTGTTTTTAATTTATAATAAAAAATATAAAAATCAAAAAAATATAATTATTTTTTCTAAAATTTTCTTTTATCATTTAGGACTTTTAAAAATTAAATTTGCTTTTGTAGGGTTAAAATTTGATAATTTAGGTTTTAAGTCGCGTTTTTTAGATTCCCGTTAACGTTTTTAGGTCCAATCCTTAATTGCTTTCGTTTTTAGCTTGCGTTTATTTGTTTTTGCATATTATTTGTAGAAATAGAATCCCAAGTCAAAAATCTTGATTATTCAAACACGTGATCATGAACTTAAACTCGATTCTCAATTCACGCCTCGTCAGGATACGACCCGAGAAGGTTTTGGATATTTCCTTTGGAATAAAAGTATTCTGTACCTTCTTATAAACCTTTTCTTTCCTCTCTCTCTCATTATTTGATATTTTGATTTTAATTATATATATGTATAGTAAGTTATATATATAAGTATAATTAAGTTAAGATCAATTTTTGGCGCCGCTGCCGAGGAGGTGTGTGCGATTATCGTGTTTACTTTTGAAGATTAGTGTTTGAAGACCCTTCCCCGTGAAGTTACTACTTTTATTTGTGAATATTTTCTTCTATTATCAAGTAATCAAAAATTCCAATAAAATTGAAGAACAACAAAATAAATCGTTGTGTCACTTGTGAAATCGGCTCCCCTTTAGATTACAAAATATAAGAGAGGTATAAGGAGGGTCGATCCTACGAACTTCGACCCGAAAGGAGAAGGTTTTTTGGTAAAAATATATAGCTGTCGCGCTTCCTACTCGCTCTCAATGTCTTCTTTGTGCGTTTTCTATAGAGCTACCGTACACTTGTTTGATTATCGGTTACAATTTTTTTTATTTTCTCTTATTTTGTTCTTGGTGTATGCAAACTCGCTCTTCGTCAAAATTCGTTGGTGATCATTTACGAGTCTACTTCTACGGATTCCGAAATCATCGTATTCATAGCGTTTTACAAAGAGTCGAACCGTTTTCTTCTTTAGAGGACTCCGTAGTTACGATGGTGATCACATGTACTATGCCGGAAATTACTCCGTGCACCATCGAGGGTTATACGAAGGAAATCGCAGTACCACCCATTCCCGCTGAGCATTTCGAGCTCAAACATGTCTAATCAATCTTGTAACTTCAAAACAATTCTTCGGTTTTGAGAAAGAAGATCCTCATGCTCATATTCGATATTTTAACAAGATTACTTCTACGTTGAAGTACAAAGATGTGCCTGAGACATCGATTAAGCTTATGCTTTTTCCATTTTCTATCGATGGTCCAGCCCGAATTTGGCTCGACAAAGAACCTCCTCGTTCTATTCTCACTTGGGACGATCTTGTGCCCAAGTTTATTAACCGTTTATTTCCTCCCTCAAAAATAACAAATCTCCGGAATGAAATTTCACATTTTTAACAAAAGTTTGAGGAAACGTTTAGTGAGGCATAGGACCGTTTCAAGGATCTTCTTCGTGTATGCCCACATCATGGTTTTACCAAATTGCATCAACTCGATACCTTCTACAATGGTTTAAACCCATCCGATCAAGATTCTTTAAATTCTGCCACCGGTGGCAATCTTTTGGAAAGAAGTGCACAAGATGTGTTGAAAATTATTGAAAACAAATCAAAAGTTCGTAATTCAAGAAACAAACTAATTTTTTCTCAAGTGAAAGCAAGTAAATGTGATTCTTCAGATGTAGCCAGTGTCGTAGCCAATGACTCTGCTGATCAGAATAAGTAAGCTTTGAGCCAGAGCTGGCAGCTCCAATGAAAGCAGAATGAGTGGGAGCAGCAGCAGCTTTCACACCATAACTATGACCAATTCTGACATCAAGTTCAAGTGACCTTAGTTTGTTATACAGGTCATCAAAGCTCATTGAATCAAGGCCACCTCTTGTTTTTAATGCCAAGGCAACTTGTGACCACGAAGAGGGAAGTGCTCTTAGAAACTTCAGGTTGATGTCATCATTGTCTGGCCTTGCCTGCACTTGATTCAACTGGCTCAGAATCTTCTGAAACCTGTCATAACCCTTGTGTAGGCCTTCTTCTTCTGTCACAGAGAATTCTGTAAACTGCTGCTTGAGCATGGTCTTCCTCATCTTCTTTGATTCTTCATTCCCACCAAACCTAGCCTTAACTGCCATCCAAATATCCCTTGCATCATCATAATGATGAAAATCGGGCATATGATCTTCAGGTAGAGCCTGAAGCAACAAGGTTCTCACCTTATTCTCCCTTTGTACAGCAACATGCTCATCAAGAGAGACAGGAGGATGAACAATTGTATTTCCTTTCGCATCTTTTCCCAACCTCTTTGGACTGTTCCCTTGCTGAACAATCCTCCAAAGATTATGATCAGCATTCTGTATCCAGTACTCCATCTTCATAGCCCATATCTCATATTTTTCCTTCTCTAGATAAGGAAATTTTGCATTGTTGGCAGAGATAGTGGCTGTTTGGAACTGTTGAAACTGTTGTGACTGGACATTGTTAGGGTACTGCTGACCAGTCTGGTTGGTCTGAGTAGGTTGAGTCTGTTGAAAGTGAACAGCAGGTTGTGAGAAGATAGATTGATTTGGTTGAACCTGCTGATAGTTAACAGCAGGTTGTGAGAAAGCAGTTTGAGTGAATGTAGGCATTGGTTGTGTGGGTTCAGGTATGAAAGATTCCGAGGTATCATCTTGAGTGAATGAAGGTGAAGCAGATGGATTAGGGTTAGGATAAGTGAATGGTGACTGAGTAGGTATAGTAGGCATGGGTTCTGACATAGTTAACGGTTAGAGAAACAAAGTTTTGTTGTGGTAACAAGTGATTCTTCTTTATCAGAGGCTCTCTCCAGGCTCTGATACCACTTGTTAGGATCTAGAACTAGATAGATCTTCTAGCCTTTGTGGTTGTATAGTACTTATGTAATCACAAGTATATACGTGAGAGACTCTAACAATTGTTTAGGCGGAAACTAAACAATGCAGTATAAAGAAGAACAAATATAAACAATGATCCTCTATGGATCTCTCTATTGATAATAAACTGTTTGTGTAATTCGTAATCGGTACAAAACCCTAATGCTAAAGGTTTCTTTTATAGAGAAGAAACCCTAAATTGCTAAACAAGATACCTAAAAACGCGTAAGAGATATACATCAATCTCTTCCTAATATATCTCATTCCTATCTTCATGAGATAATTCTAGAATATAACTATAATTGATAACTCTAGAATATAACTATAATTCCGGCATACAATAATCACGTCTATAAATAAGATTAGCAGATTCTATATCTGTCAGCAGAAATGAGAACATGACCAGCAGGAACATAATCAATAGGAACGCTACTTGAACTACCAACAGAAACCACTTAATGTCATCAGCAGAAACGAACATCTCTAACAGCAGAAACGACACTTAGTCGTTTTCAATAATTCCTAACATTTGGTCAAACTTCAAGATACTCCTACAATGATGCTGTGTCAATTAATCGAATCGATGTCATCGACGTAGCTTGTGAGGAGTATGCTCAAGAAGTGCTCGGATTCTTGGATAGTTCTACGAGTGGCAATCCCACTCCGTTCTTTAGATCCTATCCTTTCTACTTCTTCCCCCTCTCTCACTCCTTTTGAGGAAGGGGACTTCATTTTGGAAGAAATCAAAGCTTGTCTTTCAAATGATTCAATTCCATCGGGAATTGATGATGACGACTATGATCCGGAGGGAGACCTTCTTCTACTCGAGAAGTTATTAAACGATGATCCATCATCTCCTCTCCCTCCGAAAGAACTTCATGTTGAGGAACTTAAAATCATAAAATAATCTATTGATGATCCTTCGGAGCTTGAGCTCAAGGATCTACCTTATGAATTTTTGGAGGGTACCGATAAACTACCCGTCATAATTGCTAAAAACTTAAAAGAAGATGAGAAGGTCCTACTTCTAAAGGTTCTAAAGTCACACAAGCGTGCCATCGCTTGGAAAATATCCGATATTAAGGGCATTGACCCTCAATTTTGTACTCAAAAAATATTAATGGAGGATGACTCTAAATTGGCAATTCAACATCAAAGACGGGTTAACCAAAAAATTCATGAGGTTATCAAAAAGGAAGTTATCAAACTTCACACTTTAATATCTTGGCATACCTACTTCTCCTTCTTAAGCAATTCTACAATTGCCTTAAATGTTCTTCGTGCTCTGTCCTCGTCCTTTGAATAAATAATATATCATCAATGAAGACGATAACAAACGTAGCCAGTAAGGCTTGCACACCCTCATTCATGAGGTCCATGAATATCCGCATGAGTTTGTTAGCCCAAATGGCATAAACCTGAAACTCGTAAATGACCATACCGCGTTTTTTTGCCCCCCCCGGAATGCCGTCATTGTAATGTCCTTGTGTCTCGACCTCTCCCAAGCTTGGTGATAACCCGATCTTCAAAGCGATCATGAATAAAGTTGGAATCCTTGGAGTTGATCGAATAAATTTTCGATCCTCGGAGTGGATGAACGATTCTTCACTGTTAGTCTTATTAACTCCCAGTAGTCAATGCACATCCTGAATGTCCCATACCTCTTTTGACGAACAAACCGGAGGCTCCCCAAGGTGAGAACTAAGTCTTATTAAGCCTTTTTCGGAAATCTCTGGCAGTTGTTCAAACACATTCCTTCATTTCGGAAGGTGCTATCGATACGTGCTCACTAACTGGTGCGGCGTCCCTGGAATCAAGGTCGATCTGTAATATCCACTGGTCAGGCCTAAGGAAGACCCGGCAAGTCCTCGAGAAACACTTCTGAAAAATCTTGAATGATTGGTACGTCCTTAAGTTGCTTTCCTTTTGACTTGTCCTCATCTTTCTTGCGGATAGTTATGCCATAAAAGATCTGACAATCTTTTCGCCATGTAACTCTTGACCTTTGAAAACATGAGATAAGCCCAACCGCAATCTTTGCCATGTTACTTTGGTACCTTAAATATCTAGGTGTCAGTCCCATAGGGAATTCTAACAAGTTTCTCATCACACACGATCACGGCGAGACACCTTCTTAACTAATCCATGCCAATAATAACGTCGAAACTACCCAGTTCTACAGGCATTAGATCTATGTTTGATCGAGTTTAAGAAATTTAAGGAAACCCGCATAATAGTTTGTTTACCCGACTATTTTCCCGTCAAACTAATTCCAACATCAGTAACTATTTATTCCTATAGGAGTTGGGCGATGTCAATCAGGGAACTAAACACAGTAGATATAAAGCTTCTATCAGCACCAATGTCAAATAAGATAGATGCATAGCGATTGTTTAAGAGGAACGTACCCGTGAACACATTGGAGTACCGGGTCCCTCGATGCATTCCTCTTGTCTCTCTGCATTGCCCAACGCATCACCCACCTTGTCAATCCCATTTCCTTTCCCCCATCCTTATTCTTCAACTTGGGACAATCTCTCTTAAGATGTCCTGAAGCTCCACATTCAAAACAACTTTCCCCTTGGGAACTGCCCTATTGTCCTTCTGAGCATTAGCAACATTTGGCTTCCAGAACCTCTGCATCGCGGGCAAAGTGCCCTAGCCTTGTTACATTTGTGCATTCTAGTACACGGGCCATTGTTATGAAAATGTCACTTGCACGTGGCAAAACCTCCATAATGGCTTTTTTTCACACCCGCCGATAAGCCCCTATATTGTAACTTGGCGACATTCTGTCTCTTGAAGGGTTGTTGTTGATGGCCATGGTTGTTTCTGGATGAATCGTCAGCCTTCCTTTTGTGGTCAGTTTGCCTTTCCGCATAGGTGCGGAGTTTCTGATCCATCAAGTCGTTGGCCAACTCAATAGTCTCATCCAACGTCTTGGGTCTGGAAGACTTCACATTTCCATAAATGTTACAGAGATCCATTGATGTACTTGGACAACCATCTCATTTCATTAGCAACAAACTTGGTACATATCAGGGTTACTCTTGGAAACCGTTTAGTGTATGTTGGAACTCGTTCCCAGTTGACCTTTAGGTTCCATAACGCGATTTCAGTTTTCGTGTTCTCACCAAGCGGTACAATACTTCTTCGCGTCATTTTCTTCTTGATACTTCCAATTCATCGAATATGCATCAACCTAAAGGTTATTATCTGACCATTCCACCCAAGTCTATGCACCCCTAACAGATGCAGTGCAAACATTAACCGATTTCAATAGCACAACCACTGATATTGAAAATTGATTCCATCTTTTCAATCCACCGGGTTAAACCGACAACGCCTTCATTTCCTTTGAAGTTCAAAGGTTGACATTTCATGAAGTCAGCGTAGAAACAAGGGCGTGTATTTGCACATTCCGTCGGTTATCCCCGTGTGAACTGTGGCTTCCGTCTGTTATTGGTGAGTTTCGCAGAAGACTTTGATCAATCAGAGCTTGAACGATTTCTGGGTCATGTTGTTTGGGTTGTGTTGTTAATCTCGTGGGTATTTGGTCGTCATGTTGTGTGGGTTTGGTGTTTGTTAGGTGGGTAGTTGGTCCTCGTCCTCGTCACAGTGCCATGATCGTCCTAAATCACAAGAGACAAAAACGTGAGGTCATGACAAACTATAAAATTTACAGATGAACAACAACACAAAAGAGGTATAATAGTACAACATAACACTATCTATTTCATTCATAACATTGGAAAATTTTCTTGAAATAGTGTTTTGTACACAAACATACATATACAAAATATTCTAAGACTATGCTAGCCGGGGAGAACCCCTAATACTTCACATGCCTGAACAATCTGCCCAACGCAAAGTAAAATGACATAAACTACTAGATGTGACTATCCACATCTCTAGAAGCATCCTGGTGGTTTGGAACTCTAACATCTGGTCCTGGTTGTCTAGCTCTCCTCTGCTGCTCTCGCAGTGCTAACAACTCGGCCTGCATGTCACCCATCTCTCGCCCTCATGTCTCTCATCACACGGAGAGTCTCTACTATCTGTGCCTGACGCCTACGGTCAGTCTCTCGAAAGCTCTGTCCCACTACAATCCTCAGCCTGACTGTCAGTCTGGGAGCGAGTCTCATGTACCTGTGTTGGTGTATGAATAAGGGTAGCCCGCAACTTTAGTTTGTGTCTGATTGCATGGGTGGAGCTAGGACTTCTCGTGTGCATATACCTACTTACGGGTGGTCTGAACTCATAAATAGGGCCCCGGACGCAATCCATCGCATAAGCCTAAGCCTCTCCGGAAAGCATAGCCTCCTCTGCCTCTACAATCATAGTGTCCCTAATGAGCTAACCTATCGTTCATAAGCAAGTCACTCCGCTACGAGTCCAGAGTGGACTCGCTGTGATACTCGATCCTACCCTCTAGAGCAATCCGCTATAGAGCATATAAGTCCTGTGTATCATGTCTCATGGAGCACAGCAAGCTCTGGGAACCCGAGTATTTGACTCTTCCCAAGGTCCCTCGGTGATATCTCAAGGAGCTAGCCTCTGCGGATCCACCCAATAATCCCCAATACCATAACCCATAATCTATCCCCCGACAGCCTGTAGTCCTAGCAGTAGAACCTTCCCCCTCCTCAGACTGAAGCTAGAGTGGAGACAAAAACAACCACATGCTAGTGGCTGCTCGACGCGGAATATATCCCTAGATGGTCAACAGAGTGGTATGTATAGAGATGTGTAGTGGTGTAGTGGAGGTGTGTAATGCGGCAGTAACCTGCATCAACAAGGCCTGAGGGAGGCATCCGAGTGTCTGTATTTGGGTGGAACACCTAGTAGATAGTAGTAATGGTGAGGGCACAAGGTGGTGGTGATGAATGTCAATGGTCGTGCACGCTATCAGCGCTCCCCTGCAAAGGGTGGTGATAGTGAGATAGGTGTGATGGTTGATAAGTAGTGCAGGCTAGAAAGTCTCTCAACCTCTGCCTCTGGTGGAAGGGATATGGAAGCCTGAAGCCAGACAGTAATCCTAGCTCCAGTGGTAGTAATGTTAGTGGAGGGTGGTGGTATAACAGGCTATGTTCCCTCAGGTGGGAAACAAGCTCAACATAGTACAAACAACAAGCCGGAGATCGGCCGGAGCTAAGTGCTCCTGCCACCTCCCCTCCTCGATCCTCCTATCCCCATCATCAATCATCGGCGTCATCCCCGGAAATGAATCCGCCGCATCTCATCTCCATCCTCTCCCCCGGCCATGGGATAGTCAACAGGACCATCCTCTGTCTCATCATCCTCATATTCCTCTGGATCTAACTCAACAACATATCCTAGGTGACGTAGTAGGGAGGTGAATCAACAGAGGAAAGAGCTTGCGCCTCAACAGGAAACAATAATGCTTATCCTCCAATGGGATAACTCATGTCAGGATACATAGCTCTGGCTCATAGTCAGATCATGTGCTGTATGAACAGAGCTCACGCTCACCTCGTCCTGTGGTTTGGTGGTATCGATGGCTCCTCGGGCCTTGGTATGTAATTCGGTGATGATGGGGCCTACCAGCTGTAATAGGGAGTCCATCGTATCCGTCTACATACTCGTGAGAAAACCTCCATCGGATATCTTCCCAACGCTCCCCAAAATACCCTCCCTGCTCAGAGTCGTGTAAGACGGAAGTTAGTAACCGCAATGATGCAAAGACATGACTGCTGTAAAAACAAAAATAACTTATATAAGTATAAATTTTAAGACTCTTATAGTAATATACGTAATATATAATTTATATACTCGTATATCAATTATGCAAGCACTTAGTAACTACTAATGCTAAAACAGTGTATGTCATGTAAGCAGTTATGCTAGATTGCAAACAAGTAATGTATGTGTGTCCCGTACAAACCCCATTTGTGAATGCAGTGTTTGAAAAAAAATGGTTATAGTCCTGACAAAACTTTTGACCTGGTTCTCTAAAATCTTGGCTCTAGATACTAACACCCCTAAATCTGGGTGGCAGCGGAATATTGAATATCCAAGGGCGTTACTTCATAGATCAATAGCACAAGATAATGAAACGACCACTAAACGTGGTCATTTTACAAAGAAACATTGGATGAACCAAAAAACTTGTTCATTACATAAGCTTTTGGCTCAAATTGTTTTGACAATATAAGTAATGATTTCGGTTTATAACAAAGTACCCAAAATGAATTCCCCCAAATCTTTAGTACTGACTCTGCCAAAGATTGACCCCCAATGTATCTTGGCACCTCGTGCCTTATTGACCTTAGAAAACCATGCTTTAAAATGTCAACAAATAAGTTGGTGAATTCCTAGGTTTAGTAAATCAATGAAGGTACCCCAAGAATTTCCAATGTATGATTAGCAACAGATGCAAACATCATGAAAAAGTAATTACGCTTTTCCTAAACTCATGACACTAAGCTCAACATAATCAATGCAATAAATTGCAACATTTGGCCCGTGAATATGTTCTAACTAACCCCAACATACCGCCCAAATCCGACATAGTATAACCTTGTTGTCCGGCATAACCGCACAGTGAGCCTACTCACAAAAAAAATAAAGCCCAAACGGGGATTCAATCCCAAATAGATCTACTTTATAACATTCGGCATCATAATCAGTAATTACATTCATGATAAGGGCTCAATGGGTTGGTCGCTACTTAGGGGCAAACACCGTAGTCATAGTATAAAAATGTCACTGGCGTCCATTGTAAAACAAAGGCTGTGCCACCCCAAGATGTAAATCATTAAATAATTGTAAAACATGGGCTAATGAACTCACCTTAGGAGTAGGCCCCAGAAAAGATAAATATATCCAATATTGGCAAATGAATCACACCGTCAAATACCTAAGTAAATCGACAGTCGTAGTCTAACAAGTTTAGCTAACGACTTAATGGCATAAACTAAATAAATTGCTAGGTATATATAACTGTTATCACTTTGTATGGTGCACATGTTTATTTGGATTTGACTATTACTTGATGCGTCTTGGTAGTATAAACGATTACACACGTTCGAAGTATATGGTAATAACGTTTATTATAAAAATAACATATTTATTAGAGTTACAGTACAATTTTTAGTCCTTGTGGTTTGTAGCAATTCACTTCTGGTCTAAATTCAAAAAAGTTTTGCTTTTGGTCGGAATTCAAGTATTTCGTTCACTTTTTGGTCCAATTTCACTTTGCGTTTCAAAAAAGTTTCACTTTTGGTCCGATTTTCAAGTTTTGTTTCACTTTTGGTCCGAATTTCACAGTTGGAAATGGACCGAATGGACCAAAAGTAAAACGAAACTTGAAATTCAGACCAAAAGTGAAACTTTTTTGAATTTTGGACCAAAAGTGAAATCTGCACGAACCACAAGGACCAAAAATGTACTTAACTCTATTTATTAAGTCGTGGTTTAATTCGTATAATATCCGATAAATATTATAACTCGTCTGATGCGTTAAGTGGTTATTAAAATCACCTTTGTTTATGAAATACCCTTAGGTTTTCTATATTTACAAAAAACAGTCCCTATGTTTATGAAAATATAATATTTACATTTTAAACCCCTAGGTTTCCACGTTTATACTTTTAGTCCTTCAACTTTACAACAATTACACTTTAGGTCCTTATGTTCTCAAAAAAGCCCCTTAAGTTTCAGAAGTGACAAAACAGCCCCTAGATTTTATAAAACTGTTTCTGATAGTTTTAACCCTTAAGTTTGTAATTTGACACTTTTAGTCCCTTAACTTGTAAAAGTCGCATTTTAAGCCCAATTAAGTTTCTAACAATGCAAGGTTGTATATATTCCAATAAGCATATAAGTTGGGTCAAGTTTATAACTAAACTCGGATGAGCTTATTTTGGCTTATTGGGCTTATTAGACTCGTTAGAGTCCATTAGGCAAATAAATGGTCTAATTAAGATTTTAAAAGTACATAAGCTCTCATTTGACTTGTATAAGCTTATATGAAGCTGTTTGGCTGAAAAATAAGCTTGGGTGAGCTTATTTGAGCTTATTCGAGCTTATTGCGCTCGTTAGTCCAACAACTATAAACCGAAAGTTTTCAAAAGATTTACTAGGGCTTTATAATGTGATCCAACTTGTTTTCTAGTCTAAAATAGCACTCGGGTCTGTTTTTTAATGCCGCTTATTTTATAATATGCCATAAGCTCGATTAATGGGCTTTTGGGCCGTTAAGATTCGTTAAGGGCTTTCAAGTGGGGCTTGATTTCTAAAAGTCCAATGTACTTTCTATTTCCACAATGAACTCAAATAAGCCTGCATAAGCTTACAAATTAAGCTGCTTATTGCTATTCGTCTTATGGGCCTGTTAGGCTACGGAAATGGGCTGTCAAGCCCATTAAGGGTCCAAGTGGGTTTCTTAGGTTATATTAGTGTCCATATAATTCCTACAAGCATATTAAGCCCCTAAGTAAGCTCATGAAGCTTATTAATAAGTTGGGGATCCTACGTTATGCTTTTGGGCTGGCTGGGCCCAATAGTGGCTGTCAAGCCAATATGAACCCGAATGGTGGCCCATTAAGTTACTAATTGGTTTCTGGGTGTTTGAACTTTAGATAAGCACGACGAAAGCATTTTTTAATCAGTCGTAGCATATGAAATCACCCAAGTGGCTCGTATACCTCTTCCTACGTCAAACCGTTACGTTCTTATGAAAAATTTACGTATAGGTTTTATGTATTTCGAGTGTAAGTGTTTGTATTCACCTTGGTTTCCTTACTCGAAGTTAAATGAAAATGTTAGCACATATTTTATCATGTCTAGCACTACACAAGATTTAGTATACAAATTGCCTGGAACGTGTACCATGCATGGTTGTACCATGCATGTTTCCTACTCACGACTTGGTAAATTTCAATATATAGCGACCCATTACATAACTATCAAAATGAAAACAAATGAGATATGATGTGAATGGCTTAGTACGGGCTTACAATAGTCCTACGCGATGTTGGTTCAATTAGGAAGACAACCCAATGTATTATACACGATCAAATAACAACCCAAAGCTCTAAAGCTTAGTAAATACCCAAGTCTTGGCTCGTGAACCTTCTTATGCCCTTGTATGAATACCCTACTACCACTTATATGTGTTTTGGTTTTTTTTGTTTTTGATTTTCCCCGAGTTACTTATATGTGTATGAGAGAATGTTTGTATCATATGGTATTATTCGAACACAAAGAGAGAAATGGGGATGGTTTTTACTTGAGAGAGTGTTTAGGAGTTGTAAGAAGTGTTTAAGGTAAATGTGAGTGGGTATATATAGGCTCATTAGGCTAGTTAGGTTTCCGTTCCTATCAAACCAAACCGTGCCCGAAGTTAGTGGTTTTTGAGGGTCTAGTTATAAGACATGTTTGCCTAAACCACCTAGTACAGTCCTTAATTACATGATATATGTACAGAGATTTACATTGAATTTAAAGATCTTTGATTGTTATATATGTTTGTTGGATGACCGCGGGTATCAAGAGGCACAAAGAGAGCAAAAATGGTTATTAACCATTGGGTAATAAGCTAGTTAGAGACAAGTTGTACATGTTTTAATTAAACATAGGTTGTACATGTACTTAGGATATTTAGGGAGATTTTCTATTGATTTTGTGTGGGTGATCCGAGTAGGGAAGCAAGGGAAGGGAGGTTTTTGAAACCTTACTAGGATTATACAAGTACAAGGTTTAATTAAGAGATAATGGTACAAATGTGTAAGTATCCAAATGTTTTATGGTTTTTGTTTACTTATATTCGGCCATAATGGCTTAATAACACAAGATTTGAATAAATTTTGTGTTTAAGGTTTAAAAGTGGGTATTGGTTTGAGTCTACGTAAGTCAGTATTTCGAGGTTGTTTCAAATGTCTGTTGATATATTGGAAACGTAAGCCCTTTTACGTGTCTCAATAAAAATAAAATTATGCAAAGTTAATAATTATCTTCTTAATAATTATATAACACTTGCTTGACGTAAACCTTAATTTATTTGCTGGCCGTTTACGTTAAATGATAATTTCTAGTCTACGCGATTTAGCTTAAAAGTTAAATTAAAAGTAAACGCGTATTGGACTAAAATAAATAGTGAAGAATAATAGAGTCGTAAAATGACCTAAAATTGAGAAATGTTACAGTGGCAATTTGTTAAGGGATAAGACAAGTTTAGTACTCGTTTTTGTTTGTTAGTCGTTTGTTAGCTAAATAACAAAAGGTAGTACACTGCAGCGGTTTGAACTAGTGGTCCTAAATCTGTGTAGAGGTTTGGCAACTTGTGTGGCGGTTTGGTTTGTTTAAGGGTGGTGGTTTACTAGTTCTTGTATGACATCGATTTGGCATATCAAACAGCGGTTTGATAAACAGGGACATCGGTTTACTCTTTATCTTGGTAAACATAAACTAAACTCTGCCCAATTCAAAAGTTGGCAGCGCTTAGGTATGATTCCTAGCGGTTTGCTCAGTTTTTATTTCTACCTAGCGGTTTAGTGAAACAGTTGGTAGCGGTTTAACTTTTGTCTCTTATCGCAGCGGTTTAGTTAACAAAAACAAGCAGCGGTTTATGTTAAAAATAGGCAGCGGTTTATCTGCTAATTAAGCAGCGGTTTATCCAACTTTTGCCAGCGGTTTGACATAAGGTTACTAGTTGTTTGATTACCAAAAGAGGCGGCGGTTTAACAGTATTGGCAGCGGTTTGAGTCAAGTTTGCCAGCGGTTTGATTAAGCTTCTTGCTAGCGGTTTGTCTAAGTTTCTTGCCAGAGGTTTGTTCAACTTTGTGGTAGTTTGCTATCTCGTGGTTGTTTGTTCAACTTCGTGGTGGTTTGCTATCTCGTGGTGGTTTGTTAAACTTCGTGGTGGTTTGCTATCTCGTGGTGGTTTGATCAACTTCGTAGTGGTTTTTCATTTCATACTTAGACAAACTTGGACCATTAATCATCAAGGACTTATAACTTTTACTTAGACTTAACAAACATTTAATCCAACAACATTAAACCTAAACTTCAATACAATTATCTTTTCATGGTTTCTTCTTGATTAATTTCATAGATTTGTAAAATCACGTGATCGTTAATTGAATTCATTTAACAACAATCTCAATCACTTAATTACTTAAGATCCGATATCCATTCACAGCTTCATCAAAATGTCAAATACAAATAACAATTTGCAAACTCAAACATCAAATGCTCTTCACAATGCCATCATAGAAGTAGGTGGTAAAGACCGTCTGATAATCGACTTTTTAGGGTTAATTATATCAGATATATAGTATAGTAACCGGAAGTATCGGTCTCTCGCTTCGTTATCCACAAAGTTTAAAACCGGACCCGGGTCGTTATGTCCCGACGAGGCGTGAAATTGACGGTTACGTTATTGGTTTGACTCTTGGATGCTTGAATAATCAAAGATATAATGGGTTTTCTAAAACTACGGGAAATTAATGCAATTTATAATAAGGAAAATCTAAGTCTATGGGAAAAACAATAAAAGGCACGGGAAATTAAACTTAAGACTACGGGAAATCATAAAAAGGAAATTAAATAACTTAAAAATCTACGGGAAGCATAAATAAAGCATAAAAGGAAATCCTAAGTCTACGGGAGCATAAAATTAAGGCAATTAGGCTTAAATCACAAAAACGAGAACGGAAATTAAAAACGAACGCGACTAAAAACCTAAAATATGAAAAATTAATCCTAAAGTGAATTTTTTTACTGTTTCCTATTTTAATTGGACTAAAAAGTAAGAATAAAGAAAACTAGAACGAAAATGGAGTTAAATTAAGTTCAAAAACGCGAAAACGAGAACCGGGCCAGAAACCCGTTCTTTAAAAATCAAAATTTTGCAAAAATGACCCTACGAAAGTTTTTCTATTTTTCCTAAGTGTAATATGACAAAAAAAAATTCTAAAAAAGAAAAATATTTTTTTGATTTTTATTTTATTTTTAATAATTAAAAAATTGTTTTAAAGAAAATAAATGATAAAAAATAGTAAACAATATTGGAAAAATGTGAAAAAATACAAAAAAGTGGATTAAGGTAAGCTGGTTCTATAAAAAATAAGAGCTAGAAAAGTGGGCTTATAAATAAGTCGTAATAAGCTGAAAATTTCCCAAAAAGTTCGCATAAGTTACTAAACTTTCATTTTGTTCACTTATGTTACTAAACTTATGAAACATGACATTTGGGGTTACTCAACTTGCAAAAATATACGTAAACATAATTGAACTTGTAAAAACATGACATTTATGTTACTTAACCTTACCTAAAAATATACGTCCAGATTGCTCGGATTAACATTGAAATTATGGGGTGTATGTTTATCAAAAGTTCAGTAACCTAAGTAAACAAAATGAAAGTTGAGTAACTTAGGCTAACTTTTTGGGAAAGTATAGTAACTTCTTTGTCTATTAACCCTTCATACTTTTAACATACCATCAAACAAAAGCATTCATATGACCATAGCCATGCATACGTCTTCTCTAATCACGTAACGAGTTTACTATCTTATTGGTCAAACTAAGTCAATGTCACTTTTTGTAAATGCATATTTTCCCTTTACGAGAAGTGCTTTACTTATGTTGCAGAGCACTTATCTTATTTTTATCAAGATGATTAGTGATTATGCATATTAATGCTTAAGCATGGATGTTAGCCTTATTTTTATATAAGTCGAACAAGAATGTTATCGGTCGTCTTAGTCACAAGTAGTCTTGTATTGTAATAGGCTAGACGGGTTCAACAGGCTTGGATTTTAAGCTAATATTGTCCATGTTTCGGGCTAAAGTCCAACACAAGCCAAGCCTGACCTATAAGCAAAAGCCCACGAGCCAATAATGGCATGGGACTATAAATAGACCCCTCCTAGCATGTTAGGAGGGTGTTGGTTATCATTTTCTCACATAGTAATCATCCAACTCTTTTCCTTCTCTCTAGCTTTCTCTCTCTACTTTCCTTTTCTAAACTTCTTTCTCTTTTTTTTCTTTTTCTCTTATTTAGTTTGACATATGTAGCTTATTGGTATGCTTGTTAGTTGTATTATGGATTAGATATTAGGGATAAAAAGTGGTATCATTCGCCAAGGGGTTTTATGTGATTCTTATGTGCGTTTTTTTTCTTTGTTTTCTTTGGTTCGAACAATACACAAAAAGGGTTTCATTTTTTGTGTGTTCAAAAACCATAAAGCTTGCAACTTTCTTCTTAATCTATCTTAGTATAAGCTAGTTGTATAAGAAAAACTTTGAAAAACATCAAATTTTTCCATCTTTTATAAGTTTTTTTTAGTTCGAAAGTTTTGTGTTCAAAAATCTTGATCCGAAAACTTTTTGTGTTAAAAACCTTAAAGTTTGTGTTTTTATACTTCTACTATGCTTAGTATAGTTAGTTGTACAAAAAAATCAAACAAAAACGTCAAAAATTGTGTCTTTAAGTGATTTGAAAATTTTTAAATCCGACGGTTTATACGATTAGAGACGGCGATTTATATGCTTTTCAGATCCGGCGATTTATACGCTTTTCATAGACGACGATTTATACGTTTTTCATATCCGTCGATTTATAAGCTTTTTAGAGACGACGATTTATACGCTTTTCATATCCAACGATTTATATGTGTCGTTGGTTTCGGCGATTTATACGTGTGAAGACGACGATTTATACACGGCTGTTTATACGCGGTGATTTATACGCAGTCTAAAGGGCGTGATTTATATGCAGTCTAAAGGGCGTGATTTATACGCAGTCTAAAGGGCATGATTTATACGCTTTGCTAAGGAGATTTATACACTTTACCTAAGGAGATTTATACACTTTGCTAAGGTGATTTATACACTTTTCCTAAGGTGATTTATACCATTCAACTTGAGAGATATACAACATTCAAAGTTAAATCGAACCACAATCTCAATCACTTCATAAAACTTAAGATCCGATATCCATTCACAACATCAAAATGTCAAATACCAATACCAATTTGCAAACTCAAACATCAAATGCTCTTCACAATGCCATCATGGAAGTAGGTGGTAAAGATCGTCCACCAATGTTAGCACCTGGTAATTACGTTCAGTAGAAATCCAGAATCAAGAGATACATCGACACCAAACCTAACAATGAACTTATACACTATTGTCTCCAGAATCCACCCTACAAATTCAAATAGACTGAGAAGACTGTTCCAGTTGCAGAAGGTAGTTCAGAAACCACTACAGAAGGGTACATGGAGAACTATAAGAATGTGTCACAAGACATAAGGAACCAATTGGATGCTGAAGCTGAAGCTGTTTAGATAATTCTCACAGGGATAGATAATGATATCTACTCCACAGCTGATGCTTGTCCAAATGCATGTGAGATGTGGAAAGCAAGTGAAAGGTTGAAACAGGGTAAATCAATCATTGTTCAAGATCTTGAAACCAATTTATATTGAGAGTTTGGAAAATTCACATCACGGGATGGTGAATCACTTTAATCGTATTACTCAAGGTTCTACAAGATGATGAATGAGCTTGTCAGAAATCAGTGTGATGTTACCAATCATCAAGTGAATGTTCAGTTCTTACTTCAATTACAACCAGAATGGCAAAGGTTTGTGACGCTTGTTAAGCAGAGTCAAGAATTGAAGACTGTCTCCTACCACAAACTTTATGACATCCTGAAGCAACACCAGAATGAAGTCAATGAGATAAGAGCTGAAAGACTAGCACGTACTGCTAATCCACTTGCACTTGTTGCTCAACAACAACCAGTTTACCATCCTCAAAACCATCCTACTCACTACACTCACAATTCCTCAACCAGATCACAACAAGCTGCTACCAGAAACAGAGGAAAAGCAATTGTCAACTCTCCTCCACCAACTTATGATCAAGAACCTAAAATGGTTGCTGAAGATGATGCATTGTCAAAGGAGAAGGAGATTGATAAACTTATGGCTTTAATTTCTCTATCATTCAAGAAAATCTACAAACCTACCAACAACAACCTCAGAACTTCATCAAACACCAGTAGAGCACATCAGGATAATACTCCAAGAATCAACAGAAGAACTAGGTATGATAATCAGAGGGCAGTAAATGTTGTTGGGGATAGGGAGAATGTAGGTACACAGGTGGTGCAGCAATCTGGGATTCAGTGTTATAACTGCAAGGAATATGGGCATGTAGCAAAGGAATGTTAAAAATTGAAACAGGCAAAAGATGCAGCTTATCATAAGGAGAAAATGCTATTGTGTAAGCAAGAGGAAGCTGGATTTCAATTGAATGCAGAGCAAGCCGACTGGAGGGATGAAACTGATGATGAACCTGAAGATCAGGAATTAGAAGCACATTATATGTACATGGCACAGATTCAATAGGTTACTCCAGATGTTGCTGATAATTTTAGACCTATCTTTGATGTTGAGCCGTTGTAAAAGGTACAAAATGATAATGATAACTATAATGTGTTCGCTAATGACATTGAACATCCAGAGCAACCTGAATATGTTAATGACACATATCCGGATGAACAAGGTGATATTAATATCCCTACTAATTCCTTGGATATGAGCAATAATGGAGGACAGGCTGACCAGGATGAAGATGGTGATCTTGCTAGAGAACGTAACTTGCTTGCTTCTTTAATTGAAAAACTAAAATGCTAAATTGATGACAGCAAAAACCGTAATGAATTTTTGGAATCATCAAACAAGACTTTAGTTGATAAATTGAAAGGTAAAATTGAGGATTTCAAAACCAAAAATAAATGTTTAGAATCATCAAATAACCATTTCAAAGAAGCAAACAATGAACTGTCAAAGACTAATCAATTGATGTTTAAAGACCTAAAGAAGTTCCAAGCTGAACTTGATAGCTATCATGATGTGAATTATGTGTCAAAGATGAAAATTGATTGTGCAAAAGCTAAAGGAGATTTAATGTCATACAAAATGGAATCTCAAAAGTTACTTAATGAACATACTCGAAAGATAAATGATTTAAATCAAATAATTTCAAAAATAAAAAAGAAGCTTGTTGCACATCAAGAAACCATCTCTATAATGTCACAAGAAAAAAAGGCTCTGAATAAGTTTTACAAAACTCGTGAAGACAAAGAAATTGAAAAGGTCATTGATTTAGAAAACAAAGTCAGGGTTTTGGATGATATTGTATATAAAACGGGTCAATCAGTTCAAACAATGAATATGCTTAATCGTAAATGTAAAACGAGATTTGTTAGACCTGAGTACCTTAAGAAAGCTCAAAGAGCGAATCCTCGTTGTATGATATAGGTTGCTATAATGATAATCTTGCTTTAATGTTAGCTCTTGAATCTGACGAGACAATTCGTCTTGCCCACAAAAGTCGATCAAAATTAAGTGATTTAATCAAACTTTTTGATTATAAAAACTTGAATAATCTTTATGATTTGTTCGTTCCACAACATGAAAAGTCGCCTGAATAGAGATATTTTTCAAAAAGGTCAAAATGAGTCATACACCTGTCAAGAATGAAAATTCAAAAGAGTCTTTTAATAAATAAACAACTTTGTTAGAAAAACGGATGGATGAATCCATTCCGTGGGATCAAAAGTGTAAAAGCTCTAAAGAACTTTTCAAAATTAAAAGTAGTGTTGACACGATTTTTGATGGAGTGGAACGTTGCAAACAAACAATTGCTAAAAGGACATATTTTGGTCATATAGATCCGTTCATTCAAAATACAATCAAAGGAAATTTTTGTCCCCAAATACGAACAATCAATGCTGATTTAGAAAATTTTTACGTGTGTTTGAAAGAGGAAATGGTTGCTGATTTAAGATACTTTAATTCTCTTGAACATGAAGTAGACTCTCTCAAATCTCAACTAGAAACTCAAAAAATATAGTTTTTGAATGAAATCGACTGACTTTCCATGGAATATTATTATGTTGATCACATAAATGCTATACTTGGTGCATATATAACCCTTGATGAATTCGCTGACTTACAATGTCATTATGTGGACCAAGTTGTCAAATGTGAACGTCTTGAAAAAGAGCTTTCAAAAAGAACGAACAATGTCAATAATAAATCTTTCAATGAATTGTCAAAAAGATTTTCTGAACTTGAACAACATTCAATTAATCTTGAGCTCGCTTTACAGCAAAGTCAGGAACAACTTAATAATGACAAAGTTTGGAAACAAAAAGAATCAAATTCATTTCGAGAATTAAATGTCAAATATTTTGAAATTCAAGATCTGAAAGCTTAATTACAAGACAAAGACATTGCAATAAGTGAGTTAAAGAAACTCATTGAAAACATAAAAGGGAAATATGTGGAAACAAAGTTTGAAAAACCATCGGTTATTCGACAACCGAATGCTTTTAAAAGTCAAAGACAATCAGTTTTAGATAAACCGGCTACTTTTTTAGATTCTCTTGCAAAGACAGGTTTTTCAAAGTCAAAGTTAGTTACCACAAATAATGTGTCTAATGATTTTTCAAAACCAGTCACTGCACAGATTTTGCCTCAGAATGTGAAGTTAATTTTAAAGAATTTGCTCCAGGAATGTATAAAGTGAACACAAAGCCTAATCAAACTAGAACACCACAGTTGCCTCAAGACATTAGGAAAACTAACAAATGCGTGTCTTTCTCTACAAGAGTAATTCCCACTACTAGTGTTAGCAGACCACAGCTTAAGAGCAATCGATTAGAAAATAGAGTCATGCATAACAATAGTAAAGGGAAGAAACAACAAGTAGAAGACCACCGTAGGAATTTTAAGTTTTCTAATAATAAAACGTCTGTAACTGCGTGTAATGACAGTTTGAATGCTAAGACCACGAATGTAAACTTTGTTTGTGTTACTTGTGGAAAATGTGTGTTGAATGACAATCATGATATGTGTGTTCTTCATTATATTAATGGCATGAATTCTAGGACTAAAATGCCCATGGCTGTGCCTATTAGTACTAGAGAACCCAAACAAACTGTGAACCAATCCGCTACAACACCCCTTATGAGAACAGTTGCTGCAGAATCCACTAACCAAAAACCTAGAAGCACAATTAGGAAGCAATATGAGCAGATTAGTAAGACATGTAGATGATGGTACTATAAGATCACACCATTAGGATATAAATGGAAATCTAAGTCTAAAACAGTTAATGTTGAACCAAATGTTAGTTTGCATCTAGGAACTAAATCTAGAACTACTAATATTTCGGAACCTACGACTCTTAAGAAATCCACTGTATCAAATACTTCATCGTCTTCTAATTCTTTTGCAGCTCGTAGAGATAATTTTATTCATCGTCTACTCTGGGTGCTCAAAGCACATAACAGGAAATATCAAGCTTCTAAGTAACTTTGTGGAGCAATTTTTGGGTACGGTGAAGTTTGGAAATGATCAAATTACACCGATTCTAGTTATGGAGATCTGGTTCAAGGGAATGTAACTATCAAGAGGGTTTATTACGTCAAAGGGCTGAATCACAAGTTATTCTCCGTTGGTCAATTCTGTGATGCGGATTTGAAGTTGCTTTTCGGAAGTCTACATGTTATATTCGTGATTTGAAGGGAAATGATCTTCTTATAGGTTCTCGTGGCACAAATCTGTACTCCATCACTCTTCAAGACACGTCTACTCCCAATCAAATTTGCTTAATAGCTAAAGCTTCATCGTCACAAGCATGGTTATGGCATCATCGTCTCTTACATCTAAACTTCGATACCATCAACTTGCTTTTGAAGTATGATATTGTGACTGGCCTTCCCAAATTGAAATTCGTCAAAGATCATCTTTGTTCTTCTTGTGAGTTGGGGAAAGAAAAATGTAAGTCTTTCAAGACTAAAAATACCCAAGCTCAAAGAGACGTTTACAAATTCTACACATGGACTTATGTTGTCCCATGAGGGTAGAAAGCTTTAATGGTAAGAAATATGTGTTGGTAATTATTGATGATTATTCACGATATACTTAGACTCACTTCTTGAGATCCAAAGACGAAACACCAGAAGTTCTCATCGATTTCCTCAAACTTGTTCAAAGAGGACTTCATGCTCAAGTAAGAACAGTTCGAACTGACAAAGGCACAGAATTCTTAAATAAAAATCTTCATGCATACTTTGTTCAAGAAGGGATTGAACACCAAACGTCAACTGCTCGAACACCTGAACAAAATGGCGTTGTCGAAAGACAGAACCGTACTCTTGTTGAGGTTGCTCGAACAATGTTAAGCGCCACTAAAGTTCCTTTGTTCTTTTGGGCTGAAGCAATTGCCACAACATGTTTTACTCAAAATTGTTCACTCGTAATTCCTCGACATGAGAAAACATCTTACCACATCATCAATGGTCGGAAACCGTCTGTTAAGTTCTTTCACATTTTTGGCTCTCTTTGCTACATCGTCAGAGATGGTGAAAATCTTGACAAAATGAAGGAAAAAGGTGATGCATGTATTTTTGTAGGGTATTCTACTCAATCAAGAGCTTATCGTGTATATAACAAGAGAACAAGAGTAATAGTTGAAACCATTCATGTCAACTTTGATGAATTGCCTCAAATGGCGTTAGATCACATCAGTTATGACCCTGTTCGACAATGTCCGATGACGGCACTTGAACAAGACAGTTTAAGTCTCGGTCCCCAAAGTCACTAAAATGTTCCTAAAGCAGCTGAGACAGTAACAACGTCAAATGAGCTGGAGTTGCTATTTAGTCTAATGTTCGATGAATTACTCAATGGAACTACTCCAGTTATGTCAAAGTCTTCCGCTGTAACTACTGCTGATGCACCTAATCAACGTAAACACAAAAACACAACCTCATCTACTTCAATAACCGTTGTTGCAGATATTCCTCCATTAAACATTCAAACAACACCTGAAACTACAAGTCAAGCACCAACTATCACTGCCAATGAGAACATTATTCAAGCAGAAACCAATAAAGAATATGCACAACTTGATGAAGACAAATTTATCAACATCTTTAGTACACCGGTACAAGAACGAGGGGAGACATCTTCTCGATATGTTGACTCATCAAACATGCATACATTCTATCAACGACATCCTTCAGAACATCGTTGGACAAAAGATCATCCGTTAGAACAAGTCATTGGAAATCCTTCTCAATCAATTAGAACAAGACGTCAGCTAGAAACAGATGGCGAGATGTGTATGTTCGCACTCACCGTGAGTCAAACCGAACCGAAGAACATCAAAGAAGCCATGGCTGATTCTGCATGGATTGAAGCGATGCAGGAAGAACTTCACCAGTTTGATCGATTAGATGTATGGGAATTAGTCGACAGACCACTATGCAAAAATGTCATTAACATGAAGTGGCTCTGGAAAAACAAACGTGATGAGGAGAATATTGTAATTCACAACAAAGCTCGTCTCGTAGCTAAGAGATACAACCAGAAGGAAGGAATTGACTTCAAAGAGTCATTTGCTCCAGTCGCTCGATTGAAAGCAGTCCGGTTATTCGTTGCGTATGCTGCACACAAATCATTTCCAGTATACCAGATGGATGTCAAGAACGGTCCTCTGAAGGAAGAAGTGTACGTCAATCATCCAGACGGATTTGTAGGCCCACATCATCCTGATAAAGTCTACCATCTCAAAAAGGAATTATATGGACTCAAACAAGCTCCAAGGACGTGGTATGATGAACTCTCCAACTTCCTGGTATCCAAAGGGTTCTCCAAAGGTTCTATTGATTCAACTATGTTCATTACTAAAAAAGGTGAAGACATATTACTTGTGCAAATTTACGTTGATGACATTATTTTTGGTTCTACGAACCCAAACTAATGCACAACAAGTTTGAAATGTCTATGATGGGGGAGCTGAAATTATTTTTAGGAATTCAAAACACGTGGTATCTTTATAAACCAAGCTAAGTATGCTCAAGAGATACTTAAAAAGCATAGTATGACCTCATGTGATAGCGTTGGTACTCTAGTGGCTACTAAACCCTTAGATGCTGACTTGAGTGGAACTCCTGTTGACCAAACAAAATATCATAGCATGGTCGAGGCACTCATGTACTTAACAGCAAGTAGACCGGATATTGTACATGCAACATGTTATTGTGATCGTTATCAAGCGAGACCAACTAAAAAGCACCTCATGGAGGTTAAACGGATCTTTCGGTACCTTAAGAATACCATCAACATGGGACTCTGGTATCCGAAGGACACCGGCTTTAATCTAACTGCTTTTTTAGATTCAGATCATGCAGGCTGTCTCGATACACGTAAAAGCATATCTGGTGGTATACAATTTCTAGGTGGTGATAAGCTAGTCAGTTGGTCATCAAAGAAGCAGGACTGCACTTCAATGTCTTCAGCAGAAGCCGAGTATGTGTCTTTATCTGCGTGTTGCGCTCAAGTTCTATGATTGAGAACTTAACTCACAAATTATGGATTTTACTTTGATAAAATACCTATGTATTGTGATTCAAAGGCAGCCATAGCCATCTCGTGCAATCTAGTCCAGCATTCCCGTACCAAGCACATTGATGTCCGATATCACTTCATAAAGGAACAAGTTGAAAAGGGTTATGTTGAATTATTCTTTGTCGGAATTGAATACCAGTTAGCTGACCTAATTACTAAAGCCTTACCCGAAGATAGGTATAAGTATCTCATCAGACGACTCGATATGAGATGTTTAACTTCAGAAGAACTGGCAAAGGAATCTGCTTGATCCATCAAACATCGAATTTGTAAATATTTTTATTTTTCTCTTTATTTTGATTTATAAATATTTTTGAAAAACAAAATACAAAAATATAAAACCTAGAAAAAGAAAATACAAAATCAAAAAATTTCAAAAATACCAAAAAGAATCTTCACGACATGTCTCTTGGAAACTATAATATTTACGTACCTAGAAATGTCAATTAACATTGACACGGGTGTGTATTTTCAAACGTTTCAAAACATGTCATTTCTAAATTTTCTTATTGATTTATGTGCAAATCAGTTGATAACTTGGACCTCAATGTAAGGAAAGTATATCTTTAAAGATAACTTATCCTGTCAACGAGAAAGTTAAATTTCTCGGGTCTTGGGCGCCTATACAAAACATTCCAAAGTTTTAAGCTCATGACAATGGCTTACAGTTACCTTAGACTATAACCTGACCCAAATGTTAGAAGAGTGTGCGCTTTAGTGCGCTTACTCTAAAAATAGAAGAGAAGTCCTCTATCATGGTTTTTAAAAACCGTTGAACACAATTTTTCAAAAAGAACTTTCAATGTCAAATTGTATACAATATAATTTGTGGTATCTTTCCATAATAAGTGGTATTTGTTAAAATTGTATGTTTAACACTCCCTTCCTCAAATAAGTTTAAAAATTATGGTACTTACAATGTCATTTAATGTGGATCAATTTTAAGGGGGAGCTTTTAAAACCATAAGCCTTTTAATGTATTTTGGGTACATCTCATAAATGTTAATTTTATGTATCCAAAAACATTTCGTGAAATTAAAATGTGGAAATTATCATGTCAATTAATAATATACATTGTTCACTAAGGCATCTCACTCCGTCTTCAACATATTTGTGGTGTCATATCATTTTTTCCTTATAATGTCAAGTTTTAAAAATTAGTGGTATCCCACATACTGTGTTGAAAGGGAGCAATCAAGAAAAATGTTCACGAATTCATGCTAAGAAAACAATTTTCTCCCCATGATATTTTCCATGTTAAATTTTAATCAATTGGTATTTCAAATACTAAGAGATTTATTATTTTAAATAAGAGAAAATGTGATTAAAATGTGATATAGAAGATTGTGATCTTTAAGACTCTAAGTGCAACTCTTTCCTTCATGTGCAAAACAATTTCGAAACTCAAAGCACATGTGTAGAGGGAGTATTTCAAAATGTATGTATCAAAGGTTTTATGGTTCGATTTTTATACCCAACAACCAATTAACTCACAACGTTGATGAAGTCATAAGGTGGTTAAGGTTAGGTATAAGTCCTACGATCCAACCAGAATTGGAGGGATCTACCCATGGACATTCTATAGTTAGATTAGAAGTCCTTAGGTATGATTGGAGATGAATGATATAAGGGAAGAATGCCGACTAAGGTTGAGCTAAGACTAGAACAATCATAACAAGGTGTTAGTGATGACGTCTTGGTAAGCATTGAAGGGGTTGAATAATTAAAAAGAAATGTATGGATAAAGGGTGAAAAGAAAAAAGCCCTTCATACAACTTAGGCAGAAACCGAGTCAATACATAATCTATCAAAATCACAAAGATGCTTATTGGTATTGAAGAAAGACGTCATGGACCCAGTGATGCAATGCACAATCCTTCCCAGCCATTCGAGTTTCTCTCAAAAGAGACTTGTCTCATTTGTCACGGAGATACACAAGTTATCTATTGACATCTCACTCCGAGATTATTGATATTGAATAGGTGGCAGTTAGCTCCAGCCTCCGATTACTAAAACCAAAGTGCACAAATCGAGTCTAGAGCCAAGAGAGATCATCATTATAAATCTTATTAGGACACAATCCATGTATAACACTAGTTGTTCACCCTTAAATAACATTTGGTAACAAAGAGTCCTACGCATTATCCTTGAGATCTTGCTAGAACATTCAAAGTGATACTCTTTAGTATTCACAATGACGAATGGAAATCCTTCTAGAGTCAACCTCAAACAGCTCTGCGGTAGGTGACTTGCAAGATTATATATGAATCAAGCTTGTAATAACTGGATATTGATTTTTGGTCCAGTAAATGAATTGATGACTTAATCAGAAAGATAGCAACTATCTGATTCACTCTTACCATGTTGTCTGCTTTGAGACGTTCTTGTAATGAGAACAAGCAAGCATGGTGAATCTAATACATCTGTGTTAGAAGATCCTACGCTTTGAGCTGGAAACCCTGTCAAGGAGACTCTTTGAATCTACATGATCACAAGTATAGTATTTATACTATTAAATGGGGAACCGGTGGTTATTGCAACCTTAAATCGACGAATGACAAAGATATTTCGTCCATATCTGTTGTTTATTACTAACATTCAAATGCAGGCACAAACGTCGTTGTTGCAACCCTATTCCAGCAAAGTCGGATTCATTACCACGTACTCATACTTAAGCTTCAAACGTCATTCATTCAGCTTAAATGCAACAAGAATGTTATCAATCAGAAAGCTCACATTCATGTCAAATTCAGCAACTCTGATAATCATGAACTTCCTCATCATCAAAGATCTTTAAAGTAAAATCAAGAATTGTCTTCTGAGGAGATTGTTAACCAAAGAAACATTCAATAGAAAAGACTGTTAGCCTTGATGAAGAAGAGGATATTGAAAGCTTTCAAGACAAGTATGAGCATGTCGGTCAAAAGCACAAGTTGATCAAGAAAGTCAAATCAAGATGATTCAAGTCAAGGAGATGATGCATGATTAAAAGATCTCAACAACTCAAAGTCAAAAGATAAAGGCTCAAGATCAAGATCACATAAACGACACTGAAAGAACGTTATCAGTCATCTTAAGCATAAATGAACAGAGCCATTACAAACAAGAAAAGACGAAGACAAGACCAAAGAAGGCAAAGCTTAAGAGTCAAATCATATCTTAAACATTGAGGGAGATAAAATTCAGATCAAGATATCCTCTAACAAGAATGTCATCAGTCGAACAAGAAGGTCAACGTTGGGGAGATAGAAGTCGACCTTAACATTAGGGGAGATTGTTAGCCTTATTTTTATATAAATCGAACAAGAATGTTATCGGTCATCTTAGTCACAAGTAGTCTTGTATTGTAATAGGCTAGACGGGTTCAACGAGCTTGGACTTTAAGCTAATATTGTCCATGTTTCAAGCTAAAGCCCAACACAAGCTAAGCCCGGCCCATAAGCAAAAGCTCACGAGCCAACAATGGCCTTGGACTATAAATAGACCCCTCCTAGCATGTTAGGAGGGTGTTGGTTACCATTTTCTCACGTAGTAATCATCCAACTCTCTTCCTTCTCTCTAGCTTTCTCTCTCTAAACTTCTTTCTCTTTTCTTCTTTTTCTCTTATTTGGTTCGACATATGTAGCTTATTGGCATGCTTATTAGTTATGTTATGGATTAGATATTAGGGATAACAATGGATTATGTTATGTGAATAATTGAGTTTGGGTTATTGGAAGTTTAATGATCCTTTGTACATTTCTACTTCCCAACAAACAAAATGTTTTACGTACTCCTACATAAACATTTGTGTCCTCTACATTCTCTACACAATATCATTTATTCCACATCCCATTAAACATTCCCCCATATACTCCATAAACATTTTTGTAATCATTTTAATGTCTCTAACATTCTAGACATTATATCAATTACACTTTTCAACACATTAAACTTTTCATCTTCTTCCCCACTTAGATATTAAACCCTTTCTCATAATTTTTTCACAACACACTTTCTCCTGAAGCTTGATTTTAAAGGTGTTAACTCACATCTCTTACACACATTGCTTCTCTTACACTCAACCCTCGACAACAATATTTAAACAATAGTATTATATTCAAGCTTGTCCCCTTCTTCCAATGTAGTCTCCTATATGTCACACCTCAACTCATTTTACAACCCACTCACTCACTCACACACCTAGCCAACTCACACACAACTAATTTGAAATTTGAATTTTAAATTTTTCCCTCCCACAACGTCCACCCTCCTTCTCCAAGTTAATGATATGCCAACCAATGCCAACTCACATCCCTCACACACCTCTTACACATTGTCATAACTTTGCTTCTCACTAGGGCTGAGCATCGGGTCAAAAACGAACATAACTGACAAAAACCAAACCAAACCGAAAACTAATTTTGAGGAAAACATGAGCTGAAAACCGAACCGAAGTGAACCGAGTAAAACCGAAACCTAACCAAACTGAGCAAAACTGAACCATATAGATAGTTTAGGCGTATTTTTATTGGGTTTAGCCCGAACCGAACCGAGCAAAACCAATACCGAAAACCATAAATATACAAAACCAAATATCGAACTGAAAATGATCGGTTCGGTTTCAGTCGGTTTGGTTTTTGATTTTTTTTGCTAAGCCCTACTTCTCACACACTCAACCCTCTCACACAACATTTGAATTTGAATTTCAAATGTTTCCCTCTCATGCTTTTACAACTCTCGTTACCACTTCTACACTCAACCTTCTTACAACTTTAATTTAAAATTTGAATTTCAAATCTGGGAGGCATTCTATTATTCAACTCTTGGGGAATACTCAAAGATAATTCCTTTGTCCATTAGATATTTTCTTTATATTTGAAAATGGTTAAACATCACAAAATATGTTTTTAACACTTCACAAAATGTTTTTATCAAATGGTTATTTGAGTTGGTTGACCTTACAACACTTTGGGTGTTAGAATAAACTTGGAAAGGTCAAAGCGTGAAGTGCACTTGGGGGTTTAGCAAGGGGGGTTATAAAACAAACCCAAGCTGAGATTAGATCTGGTGCGCTAAATGACGCCCCAGCTTCTGATCAAGTTAGGGTTTGGCTTATCAATACCTCTTCTAGGCTAGTGTATTCCTTACAACTTTCCTTTCATTCTTATTCTCATATTTCTTCTCTCTACCCCTTTAATTCTGATGAGGTGTCATTTTATACACTTTTTCGAGGTTGTTTAACCTCCTAAATCGTGCATTTATGCCTAAAATAGGTGCTTAATTGTTCCTTTTTAGGTATTCATCATTTGGAAGGCATTTGGAGGAAATACACGTGATTTGGACTCATTTAGAGAAGAAACGAACAAGACTACGGACCTACACCAACATCTCTCAAGAATTTCTACTCAGAAGTTGGAGACGGCGTCACAGATTACACCTGACGTCGTCACAACTCATACCAAGATGGCGTCACAAGATCTCAAGATAACGTCAGAATGCACGACCCAGCCTATTATCTAGAATATTATATTCATGACGGCGTCATGATTAAAACGCGACGCCGTCATAATGATTTTCCTATATATAAAATTCGTTTTTAAGGTTTTAAGTGTGTAACTTTAGAGTAAAAGAAAGGGACGAACCCTAGTTCATTTAGCAGCTGTTAGGGACGATTTTAGGGCCTTAAAACCCTATTGTACTTCTTTCAATTCATGTTTTAATCAAGTAAGACTATTTTAATTATTCAATATGTCTATGTGTTGTTTGATTCATTATTGTTCTTGCTTTATCTTTAACATGCTTGGCTAAACCTTCTATTGTGTTTATTTATGATTGTATGAAACCTAGGATGTAGATCTTAGTGGTGTTTCTTCTTGTGATGAATATGCATGTTAGGACTTAGAAAACCAGATTTTGTTTGTATTGTAGTTGATATGTCTAAGAAAGCATGATTGTGTAGAAAGGATACCATCGGGTAACAGTCTTCATACTACCTTGCCCCTTATATGGTTGATCCACTCTTAATATATTTCAAATGCATTTAATATACTCTTAGGGGCCTTGTAATAGTATTCATACTACCTTACTTGTGCGTTGCCTTAATGGAATATAAAATAGACGGCGGGTTCGTGTAATTCGTTCATGACTTAGGAAATAGTTACATAGATCATTACAAGTGTGACAAAGTAACAACACTAGGAGAAGCAATCTAGGGAGTAATACATGATTAAATAAACATAACTTTTTATTATATTGTTATCACCAGTAGCATAGATTATTATTTAGTTTAATAGCTAAAACCAACCAAACCTCTCAAACATATGATTTACTGCTTTCTTATAAACATAAAAATAATAAAACTAATCTTCTCTCAACCCTTAAAATTATGTTAGACCGTGATCAAGCCTTCCTAACCTATTCCCCTAGAGAACGATAACAACCCCCGAGTCTTGCCTATACTACATGGTAATTGTGTAATTACACATACCTTTTACCTAATAAAACGACCCTAAACGACCAAAAATGCACATAAAATGCCATAAATATGCTTGTTCTTGTGTTTGTACTGTGCAGGTACCGGATATTCACTAAAGTACAAAAACAAAGCCAAACCGGACAAAAACGAGAGCGGAATTGGAAAGAGCGCGAAAAATCAAAGCCAAGGGTACAAAAGGATTGAAAACGGAGCTAAAACGGCGATTTCCGGATCGGCTCGACAACGTTTGTACATTTAATGAAGTCAAGACGAAGTCAAAGTCAACCCCGGGATATGGCATTGGAAAGAGCATCGAAAACCGAACCGGAAAACCTAATTGTCAAAAGTGGGCCCACCCGTACCCACCTAGTGGGCCCGGGTCAGCCCACCTATATACTACATCCTTATTAAACCTTTAAAACCCAAAAACCCTTATACCCGGCCCACTACACAAGCCGGCCCAAACCCCACTTGACTTTCAAAACCCTGTTAACCATAAACCCCTTTATCCCTTTACACCGTTAGTCCCTGAAGGACTAACGGTGCAATCCCTTACATAACTCCAGGGACCAATAATGCAAAATACAAGGACGAGGGTTGCTATGTCACAATACACTTTCAGGGGCCATATGTGTCATCTTCCCAAACCTCACCCCTGCACCAAATTACTGTTTATCTTCCCCTTTCCCGCTACTCCATTCTTGGCACTATTCACTCACCACCACAACCTGCCAAACCTTCACACCCTACAACCCATGTGTTATCCTTGGTCCCCCCACCACATACAACCAAATTACACCTTGGTAATCCCTATTTCTCCTATTGGACAGAGAATGCAGACAAGGAAATTAAGGGTCGGGATCTATGGACTTGGGCACCAAGGAGATTGAAGGGTTTAGATGATGCCTTGAGCTCTCTCACACAAATAGCACAACAAGCACACATGAGAAGATCACAACTGCCTATATATTGAAGAATGAAGACAGAAAGAAAAAAAAATATAGAGGATGTTGGAGTAGATTAATATATATTTTAATGTTTTAAAATTTATGTTTTTATGTCATTTAATTTATGTCTTTACATTTCAAATCCTTGTACCCTCTTAAAAATTTAATGAAAAGGTAGTTTTTTATGCTATGCAAATCTGACTTATTTATGACTTTAAGTTATTTTTGTTCAAAAAGCCAATTCCATAAGCTCTTTTAAGCTATTACAATCTGTTTATTTCATTTAAGGTTTCCCAAAGAATTTTAGCAAGGTTACTGTTTCATTAAGCAAAATGTTGGGTTTAAGCTCTTTTGGATGATAAGCTTAACAAGGAAGAGCTTATGGGTTTAGTAGAGAGCTTATTCGTAAGTTGGGTAGGTTAGGGCTCTAATAAGCTGTACAAGCTTATTTAAGTCCTTGTTTGAGCACAGGACCAGGTGAGCTTCTTTTTCTTATTCTTATAGCTTAATTTATTGTTGCATTGTGTATCTACTTATCTAGTGCTTAATATAGGTGCTTATTAATGTTTTTCCTGTCTTAAATTAGCTTAAAATATTTAGTCTATAGCTTTCCTTTAGTTTTATTTCAGCTCAAGTGAATCTGTCCCAAATATAGTCAAGACTGCTTATTCTAGTATGCTTATTAGTTTGTGCTTATTTTCTTGAGTTTTTGCTTAATAAGTCTTGGATAATCTTAGTCTTAGCCTGTTTCAGCATTTTATAGTGTAGCATAGTCTAATTTAGCTTTTAAATAAGGTATCAAGTTTTTAAAGGGGTGTTTGGCATAAGGTTTCAAAATGGGTCAATATGGTTATAAGCTGCCTTGTATCCTATAATTCAAGTTTGACAAGCTCAAACTAAGCTTATAAGTTAGCTTTTACAGGTTTTAAAAGTTTAAAATTAAATTTTAAGATATTTTGTACCAATGGTTTAAATCTGTGATAATTTACCCTTTTTATGTAGCTTATTTAGTTTGATGTTGATTAAAAGTTATTTGGTGTGCATTTCTTGATTGTTTAAGTCCAAAAATGCAGTAGAAAGAAGCAGTACTAAGAGTGCTTACGCTATTTGTGGTTTGGGGCAAATCTGTCATAATTTCAAAATCTCATTTTCAACGTAAAAAGTCCATTTTTTTCAGCAAATTTAAGATAGTTAAAAGTAGTTATAGGTTTTGATTTTTAAAGCATAAGCTCATTGGGCATCCAACTTAATCTGTTTGTTTTTTTTAGCTTTTACCATAACTTATAGTACCTTAAAATTAAGCCTGCAATTGGGCTTTTGTCATTTCAAAAAAAAAAACCAAACACTCAGTAGCTACTGAATGTCATAACCATTTTCAACCAACCTTTTCATAGCTTATTTTAGTTTCAGAATGCTTTTTGATGATTGATTTAGGTAGACTATAGGATAATCTCTAAGGTGGTATAAGCCTTGTAGCCATAAGCTCATTTAGTTTTGGTTTAAGCTTATTAGAGCTTAGTTGCATTTTAGTTTAAGAATTTTTTAGTTTATAAGCCTATTTAGGAATTCTGTCATATTAAGCTTAGTGTAGCTTATTTTCTTTACTTATTTATGTTCTCTAGTGTTAATTAGGTATAGCTTATAGCTTGTGTTAGCTTATTCCTATTTTTCATTAGCTTATTTAGTTTAAAAAGCAAACAGTTTAGGATTTTTGCCTTTGTAAGTTTTAGCATACTGTCAACTTTTGTTTTCAGCTTATTTTCTTGCTTATTTTGCGTTCCTATTTGCTTATTAGTTTATATTTAAGAGGCTTCTAGCTTATTGAGTTCAATTTTTAGCTTATTCATAGCTTTTGTGTAAAATAGTTAAGTTTAAGTCATTTTCTAGTTTTAAGTAAAATCTTTTGGTTCTGACATCTTTAAGCTCATTTTCTGAGCTTATTGTAGCTTTTCAAAAATAATTTCAAGTTTTAAAGTTGCTTATTTATAAGTCCTTAACAACTTTGTTTTTAAATTTTTTGTCAAAACATAAAAATAAAAATATGGGAGTAGAGAGGTCTCAAGGGTGAGCAGGGCTCGAACCCGAGACCTCCCCTCTCAACCAAAGCCTTAGCATACACACACTCTACCACCGGCACCAGTAGGGCCATCTGGTAGAGTGTTGCACAATTAAATATATAAGGCTTGTTCCCCCTTTGCTTTTCAGCCCTTTGTGGCTTATTTACGGCTTATTTATAAGCCGTTTTGCCAGTTTTTTATTTTTCTTGCATTCCTCTTAGTTTAAGCTATTTTCTATATTTTTTTAGAATTTTTATTATTAGTCTGCTATTTTTAAACATTTAATTTCATAAAATCAGTAATTAAATCATAATAAATAAAATAAAAGTCAAAAAAATATAAATCTTTTTTTTTAATTTTCTTTTATCATTTTGCACCTAGGAAAAATAGAATTACATTTGTAGGGTTATTTTTGATTTTTTTTTAAAGAACGGGATTCGATCCCGTTTTCATTTTCTTCGCATTTTTAGCTTTAAACACCTTCATTTTTTGTCTAGTTTTCTTTATTCATACTTTTTAGACATTTAGGATTAATTAAAAGTAAAAAAATCACTTTAGGATTAAAATTTCATGTTTTAGGTTTTTAAGTCGCGTTTTTACGTCCCAGTTTTAGGTTTTAATTTAGATTGCTTTCGTTTTAGGGTTTCTTTTACTTGTTTTTGCGTTTTTAATTGTAGAAATAGATAACCAAATCAAATCTTTGATCATTCAAGCACGATTCCAAAATGAAACTCGATTTTTAAATTCACGCCTCGTCGGGAAGAACGACCCGGGTCCAGTTTTAAACTTTGTAGATAACGAAGTGAGAAACCGATACTTCTGGTAATACTATACTACTATTATTAATATTATCCTATTTGTTATATATTTATATATTTATTTATATTTATATATAGTAAAAGGATGTAATCACTACACTACAACGATTAGGTACACTGCCTAGGGAGATGTAAAACTTCTTGTAGAAGTCCCTTACGACAACCGCAACAAGTTTTTGGTGCCGCTGCGTGGGGAATTGTTAGGTTTTGATCATAGTTTAGCTTAGTTCTACTTGCTTGAATCCTTTTAAGTAAGATTTAATTTCCGCATATTAGCCTTTCCGTAGTCTATCTGTTCTTTGTGTTATCTGTTTCGTAACTCATTCTCGTCAACCACCATGGGAGACGAGAATCCTATCTGCACTCTAGGAGACTACTCCAAACCTAGCCACGAGGGCTATAGGAATACCATTGAGCTCCCCGTAGGGAACAATGTGGTACCTCTTCGATCCGACACCATCCAGTTGGTGCAAAACGGATGCTCATTCTACGGACTTCGGTCTGAGGATCCAAACCAACACCTCAAGGATTTCCTAAAACTAGTGGACTCACTTGACCTTGACGGTGAAAATAGGGAAAGAACGCGCCTGCGTTTATTTCAATTTTCCCTTCGCGATCAAGTTAGCAATTGTATTGAACATCTTCCATTAGGATCCATCACCATATGGGAGGATCTTACTACCTGATTCCTTGCTCAATTATTTCCATCGGGAAGGACTGCAAAACTCCGCAATGATATCCTGATGTTCCAACAACATAATGGAGAATCTCTATCCGAAGCATGGATTCGTTTTAAGGACTTACTACAAAAAGTCCCTCATCATGGCATCGATCGTTGGCTTCAAATCTAAATTTTTATGATCATGTCTCCTTTCATCTTAAGTGCGAGATTGACCGCGCCGCCGGCGGCAAACTCTGCAATA
Source organism: Tanacetum coccineum (assembly GCA_026074375.1). Taxonomy (NCBI): domain Eukaryota; kingdom Viridiplantae; phylum Streptophyta; class Magnoliopsida; order Asterales; family Asteraceae; genus Tanacetum; species Tanacetum coccineum. The sequence continues at coordinate 162,123 of BQNB010000311.1, forward strand.
AGAATGCCGACGAATCTTGGGAAATCATTGAGAACCTCGCTCTCTACGACCATGAGGGCTGGAATGACACGAAAGAATTCGTCAAGCCGGTCAAGGCTATTTCTACACCTCAAGGCATCTCAAAAACACCTGACCGAAGACTTCTTGAGCTCGAAGACCAGATTAACTTCTTACTAAAGGGATCACGACCAACCCTTAGGAGCTCAACACACATCCCTCATGCTTATGCCGATGCAGTCTATTCCAACCCTTGCCCGCAAAGCCATAACGAGCCACCCAAGCTGAATCCCTTTACTTTTCGTGAACGTACAGGTCCAAGCCCTCAACCCCAAGCATTAGGAACTACTTTTGAGGCTCGAGTAAGGGACTACATGGCAGCACACACCGAAAGAATGAAAAGATTTAAGAACGTCATTTTTAAGCAACGCGAGGAGATCAATGACAGAATGACTGAAATGTTCAGATTTCTCAAGGAACTCATGACCAGCAAAACCCTTGAGAAAGTATTGATAATGGAAAAAGCCAAATTCCCCATCACCGATAACGTAAACTTTATCACTCTAGCAAGAGGAGAGGAAGAAAGGAGTGACAAGACGGATGAGACACTCGACAACACTGTAAAACCTACCGTAACAGAAATGGAAATACCAGTGAAGGAAGCCAAAAGGATAATGAAACTAAAAACAAACCGATAAAAAAGGCTGAGAAGGAAAAAGTAGAGGAGGTACTCAGTTCTCGGCCTACAGAATATTATCTAAAGCATAGGATTAATGAAAAACTAATCGATGGACTAGTCGATAATAATAGGTTCAATGACTCTCTGTCTAGGGCCCGAGTTGGGAAGGTAAAGGGAAAGACATATAATGTGTTACCTCGGGGGCCTATTTATGAAGCGATCCTCAAGAAGAAGATAACAAAAAAGGAGGACGTCGGAGGGAATTTCAAAATACCTTGCAGCATAGGGGGCTTAAGCACGTGAACACCCTCGTCGATCAAGGGTCCGATGTGAACGTCTGGCCTACTTCACTTACATAAAACTTATCGACGAAATGCCTGTTGAGACAGACATTAGACTCTCGCTAGCTAGCCACTCGTACATTTACCCTTTAGGAATTGCTGAGGACGTATTAGTTGAGGTCGCTGAACATGTATACCCTGTAGACTTTGTGATTTTGGATATCAAGGAAAATGAAAAGAGGCCTTTCATCTTAGGAACACCATTCCTGACAACAGCCAAGGCCGCAATTAAGTTTGATAAAGGCACCATAACTCTAAGATCTGGAAAGAGTAAGATAAGTTTCCATAGGAGACCTGATTCCCCCTGTATGACCGAGAAAGGAGTCAAGAACGACATAGAGCCCATCGCCCCCACTATGACTGTAAGTAGGCTAGTCCTGGATTGGGAAGAAAAGATAAAGCTTCACTTTGAACGGGAGATGGAGTTCAACCAATGGAGGAGCAAAAGTTACAAAGGCAAGCATCCCACTATTATTACAACCAAGGGAGGAATGGTTGATGAAGGAGAAGTCACGTAAGAACGTGTGACTTCGAGTCTAGCTACAAGAGTCGTAAAATAAAGAAAAGCGCTTCTTGGGAGGCAACCTAATTTTACTTTTCCCGCACATTAGGAGTGTCATGTGTTCTATTCTTTTCATTTTATTCTATCATGTTCGAACTCTATCTTGTAATCATGCTTTGTATTGTTTTTAACCTCGGCTTAATTTCAATCAAAGGTATTTTGCAAATAATAAGTGTAAAGGAATCTATCCGGTTTTTGAACCAAGTTCAAGCATGTTAAATAATTTGTTTAGATTAATTCTCGTCAGTGTCAAGTCATATGAGTAAATGGTCAAATCTCAGGTTTTATGCAGCTATTTGTACAGGAATTAACTTATGGAATCAAATGTAGGAAATTTTTCATTAAAAACAAAATTTTTGTTTTCACAAAACGTGGAGATGGCGTCACGATTTACACGTGACGTTGTCACCACGAAACCTGTGACGGGGTCAGGATTTTCCTGACGGCGTCAAACGCCCAGGTCCAGAAAACTTAAAGTTTTTAATTATTTTTGAAAATAAAACTTGCATAACATTTAAAATATGTACTCTTCTGTTATAAACCTACAAAATCAATGAGTTTGACAATTCTCTCATCCTATCTTTACTGCTTTATCGAGTCAAACCTTAAATTCATATTGTATATTTATATATCGCATATTTTATGCTTGGTATAGTTGTCTTTGTCTTTGATTACAGGTTATATTTAATGAGAAGAAACTTGGAAGTTCTTAGAAAGTTTCATTGGACAATTCTTGGATGACGATTTAACCAGTTATCGCATGTTTCTTCTCCATTATTGAGCAAACCAAGGGAGTACTAGTTTCTTTTTCTTGTTTTCTTTCCCTTTTAATTCGTTTTTACGGGTATCTTTACAGAACATTAGGGACAATGTTCAACTTAAGTGTAGGGGGAAATAAGCCTTAGAAACTATTCTTTCATTTGCTATTTGCTTTGTCCTTAAAATGATAGATAATATATCAAAACATAGCATAAGAGGTAATTTTGAACAAAATTAAAAAAAATTATGACACATACTGATGAAAATCGAGTATTAATAGCGTCTCATTGATAGAAATTTATATTACTAGCACAAAAACCCTCAAATTCCACCCCCAAAATATGATGTTCGCCCTTAGATATTATACCTTTAGCTTGTTCGAATTAAGGAGTGAGCAATCACGTATGTCTACTCCATCGTTACGGATGTGTATGCGTGGTTTTGTCGCCTTTTTGGAACATTGGTATCGGTTACTTTAGGATTATGAGAGTGTACCGGTAGTATATTAAATTCTAGAACTTGTTTTTGTGATGCATCCTGAGACCGCATAGTAAGTATTAGGATTTGCTTAATAAGAGGCATTAGGATTAACCCATGTTTTAAACCTGTAATTGTTATGATAGTCGCACCGATCATATAACTATCCCACACCCTTGCCATGCACTCATTTTTAATGAAGGATACCCCTAGTATAACCCTCCGAGCCTATCATTTTTCACGGTTCTTGTAATTTTCTAGTTAAGCCGGACTATTCATGAAGAGCATTGTTATCCTTAAATCAATCTTTACACCCAAATCGCCTTAGCCCACCTTGTATGTACTCATTTTTAGTACATTATTGTTTAAACCCAAGTTGATTATTTGAGTACACGGTTGCTAAGTCCTTATCCTTGTAAATACTGTTTTGAGATGATTGGGATTCATGGTAGTATTTATTTTGCGGAAGAATAGGGAAGAAAAATTAAGTCAATACCCTCATATATTTGTTAGATGATCTCCATGTTATTATGACCCACCTCAAATCGGGTCATTAGTTAGATTGTAAATATCGAGCATGAAAAAGCTCAAGTGTAGGGGTACGTGTTATAAACCCCAAGTTATGATGTATTTTGTTATTAAAAAAATTGAAAAGAAAAAGAAAGAGATTGATGTAGAGTTGTGTAGAGTTTGTATATCTTCGTCCGAGTCTTGGCTTAGCAACCAAACCAGCGTGTATTCGTGTAAATAATTAGCTAACCCTTCCACTCTAAATTCACCCAAAGCCACCCAAATGTATCCCATCCATTTCTATTTCTATTATATGTTATCTTACACCTACACCCCACAACCCTTTAAAAGACCTCTTAGATAGTAATGAATAATGCTTGCACCTAGCGGTGGAGGTTTGATCATTTACCAAGCCTATGGTAATTTATATGTTATGACAGGTAATGTGTGTTGATTTTTCGTTTCCTCCTTTTTGTTATAATTTATTATACACCCGAGTGAAAGAGAGAATCCCAAACACTTATGTGAGGTGCTAGTATATACTTTCCGTGCTTTTAATTACAAGGTCTAGAAGGTTGTGTTGTAAAATACTTTTAAAGAGTAGGTAAAATGACCCTCATATTGCTATTGTCTAGGTAGAAAAGCCCATTTGCTTGAGGACAAGCAAATTCTAAGTGTAGGGGTATTTGATGAGGTGTCATTTTATACACTTTTTCGAGGTCGTTTAACCCCCTAAATCGTGTATTTATGCCCAAAATAGGTACTTAATCGTTCCTTTTCAGGTATTCAGCATTTGGAAGGCATTTAGAGGAAATACACGTGACTTGGGCTCATTTGGAGAAGAAACGGACAAGACTACGGACCTACACCAACATCTCTCAAGAATTTCTACTCAGAAGCTGGAGACGGCGTCACAGATTACACGTGACGCCGTCACAACCCATCTCAAGACGGCGTCACAAGATCTCCAGACGGCGTCAGATTGTACGACCCAACCCATTATCTAGAATATTCTATTCATGACGGCGTCACGATTAACACGCGACGCCGTCACAGCGATTTTCCTATATATACAAATCCGTTTTTAGGGTTTTAAGTGTGTAACTTTAGAGTAAAAGAAAGGGACGAACCCTAGTTTGTTTAGCAGCTGTTAGGGACGATTTTAGGGCCTCAAAACCCTATTGTACTTCCTTCAATTCATGTTTTAATCAAGTAAGACTATCTTAATCATTCAATATGTCTATGTGTTGTTTGATTCATTATTGTTCTTGCTTTATCTTTAACATGCTTGGCTAAACCTTCTATTGTGTTTATTTATGATTGTATGAAACCTATGATGTAGGTCTTAGAAAACCAGCTTTTGTCTGTATCGCTGTTGATATGTCTAGGAAAACATGATTGTGTAGAAAGGATGCCATATGGTAACAGTCTTTATACTACCTTGCCCCTTTTGTGGTTGATCAACTCTTAATATATTTCAAATGCATTTAATATACTCTTAGGGACCTTGTAATAGTCTTCAGACTACCTTACTTGTGCATTGTCTAACGAAATATTAAATAGACGGCGGGTTCGTGTAATTCGTTCATGACTTAGGAAATAGTTACATAGATCATCACAAGTGTGACAAAGCAACAACACTAGGAGAAGCAATCTAGGAAGTAATACATGATTAAATGAACACAATCTTTTATTATATTGTTATCACCAGTAGCTTAGTTTATTATTTAGTTTAATAGCTAAAACCAAACCAACCTCTCAAACATATGATTTACTACTTTCCTATAAACATAAAAATACAAAAATAATCTTCTCTCAACCTTTAGAATTCTGTTAGACCATGATCAATCCTTCCCAACCTCTTCCCCTAGAGAACGATAACAACCTGTGAGTCTTGCCTATATTGCACTACAACGATTAGGTACACTGTCTAGGGAGTTGTAAAACTTCTTGTAGAAGTCCCTTGTGACAACCGCAATAAGTTTTTGGCGCCGCTGCCGGGGAATAGTTAGGTTTTGATCATAGTTAAGCTTAGTTCTACTTGCTTGAATCCTTTCAAGTAAGATTTAAGGTCTGCATAGTAGCTTTCTCGTAGTCTATCTT
>BQNB010000311.1:170431-184717 GCA_026074375.1 Tanacetum coccineum
AACTCTATCTTCACCGCATTGAGAGAATGGAAGAAGGACGTATAAATGATAACGAACTAAAGACCAAACTCAAGAAAATCCGTACTCAGATTATCAAAGCAGTTAGGACAAAAGGATAAGATTGCCTTTGCTTACTACAGAATTTCTGATCTTGAAAAAATCATTGAGAAAATCCAAGCTCGTCACCAAACAGATCAGGAGGATCTTTAGGATGTCATCTACCAGCTCAGAATCAACAAGCTCTTAGAATAGTTATAGCTTTATCCTAGCCATGGGATGTGTGGTATAAATAAAAACGCTTATCTGTGTACAGTAAGAAGGATGCCTCCTAAAAGGACGTCAACATCCGAAACACCAGCCATAACTTTGGATGCCATCCGGCAACTGACTGCTGATTTTACTACAGCCCTGGAAGCACAGACTGCTGCCATGGCAAGTGCTAGTAATCTTACTGGAACTCCTGCAGTGAAAGCGGGAAACTACAAAGAGTTTATCAGCTGTTAACCTTTCTGCTTTAATGGTACAGAAGGAGCAATAATAGGCCTTATTCGCTGGTTTGAACAAACTGAATCAGTATTCTCTCGAAGCAGATGTGCTGAGGAAAATAAAGTAACATTTTCTATTGGTACTTTAACTGACGATGCCTTGTCCTAGTGGAATGCACATGCCCAGCCTATGGGAATAGAGCAAGCTAATCAAATCACCTAGACTGAGTTAAAAAGGCTTCTGACAAACAAGTATTGTCCCCGAACTGAGATCAGAAAAATGGAAGAGGAACTTTACAATTTGAGTGTAAAGGGAAATGACCTTAAACCCTATGTTAGAAGATTCCAAGAATTAACCACCTTATGTCCAAACATGGTGCCAAACAGTGACGAGGAAGACAGAGTGACATATGCTACTGGTACTCTAAAACTAATGATTGCCTTGTCCTGGTGGAATGCACACCACAGCCTATGGGAATAGAGCCAATCTAATCAAATCTCCGGACTGAGTACAAAGGCTTCTGACGATCTAATGATTGTCCACGAATACTGAGAATCACGAAATGGAAATGAAATTTATGGTCTAACTGTAAATGTAAGTGATCTCAAGACTTATATTAGAAATTCCAAAGAATTAGCAATCTTGATGTCCAAACATGGTGCCGAATACTGAGAAACTTATGGAAGCAATTAAATCTGGGACAACCGCAAAGCATAGAAGGAAACTTTACTACCTCGAAGCCTCAAACTTTGATGGAAGCCATCAACATATCCCACAGATTAGATGGATCAATGATAAAAAAAGCGTGATTCCGTGCAAGAAACAATGATTACAAACGAAAGCTGAGGATAAAGGCAACATCGTCAACAACAACAACTAACAGTAATAACTACAATTAATAAAACTGTAACAATGATTACCACCGACAAAAAGCAAAAATAGAAACAAGAAACCTTCAAGATTTATACTGGCCACCAACGGAAAATAACTGGAAATTGTCCTTTGTTGTGAAAGATGCACCCTAACATCACATAGGTCCTTACTGTCAAGGTGCCGGACTTGCAACAGAGTAAGGTCATCTGACCTAAGACTGCAGAAACAAAACCACTTAAAATCAACCAACAAATAGTATCCAAAACTGTAATGCCTGTGAAAGAAAATCACATTATGCGAATACATGCTCAAAAGCAAATAACGGGCCACAGGAAACAAACTTAGGGATGAGTTTTAATTTGTTCACTTTAAGATTTCACCCTAAAACAACTCTCGAGGATATTCAACTCTCACATAATCTTCTTCAAATCTAAAAACCCAATCATCATTTGTTACTTTTATCTAGAATTCTACTACGAGATACGTAGCATAAGTATCAACTCTTTTAGAGTTTCATATGTAAAGTTATCCATGAAATAATAAAGTGATGATTCCGTTACATCTTGTTATCTGGTGGTATCAAAACTTGTCATTGTTTGTCAATTCCATAAATCCTATTATGTTCAAACTCTGAATACTCCCCTCATACCTTTGCAACATAAATTTTCTTCCTCAAATATATATTGGCGTCAGTATAATCAACATCTCAATATTATTTAACCATTCATGATCATATCATTTTCTACACTTTACCATATCGTATTTTTATGCTTAGGTAAGATGATTTATGATCATCTTATTGAAATGAATTAGGTCACTTCTTCATTTGAATAAGGAAATTATAAATCTCTGAACTGTGAATTTATAAATTCTCAGTTACAAGAAGTTGAACGCTTCTTTTTGTAAGTGACAAATTATAAATAAGTAGGCTTAAGTATATAACATACAAACAAGTTTCTTTCAATTCGTTTGTACAAACAATTCCTTAATCAGTATAATTATTACCTTCATCATCTGTTTATTTCAAAATCTGTATCTTACGTGATTAGCAACTCTCTTACAAATTCATAATCATTCCTTATAGCATTTTAAAGGTTAATGAATAACGATTCTTTGCGATCAGAGTAGCGCAGCAGAAGCATGGTAGGCCCATAACCTACAGGTTCAGTAAATCGTCAAATGATTTCAATACACTAGTATGAATTTTGACAAGAACTTGTGATGCATTCTTATGAATGATTGACTTTTAAGGTTAATGAATATACGATTTTCTTACGATTGAGTGGCGTAACGGATTCCATTCCACCTAGGTTGATATCAGAATCTGAAGAAATTCTATTGGCTGTCATCAAGAGGTGTAATCTTGGAAATAAGTAGACGTGTGAAAGGAGGTAATTATAATTATGGTGCGCAACATAATTATAAATGCATCACACACGTGAACTTGTGACCTTAATTAACCTAAATTCATACCCAATACCTATCTCTACACAATATCACTATAACTTTTAATTAAATCTCGGGACGAGATTTCTTTAAGGGGTGGGAACTAGACAACCATGAATTTTCATCAAGTGCAAAAACTTATTATCACAATTGTACGGGGAAATTTTTCGCTTTATTACATTACTTGCATTGTCAATATCTCAGTATGTCATGACTAAAGTAGACGAGCTCACACAACCTATCTATGGCAATCCTGTCTTCACATATGTCAAGCAAACATCATAATATGTCAAGTCAATATCATCATATCCTTATTACAAAGTACATTATTCCTATAATGTACCATTCGCAACGTTATATCTAAACGGGCTTTAAACCGTTATCGTATACCTCTAAACCCTAAATTCCATGAAAGGTCAACACCTAAAGTGAATGCACAAGCTACTAAAGCATATGTACAAGTAATATGATATCTCATTTGAAATATAAAATCTCTTCAAGTCAAAGTACAAATCTCTAAAAGCTCAATGTACAAGTCATTAAGCATGATCTCTAAAATAGCCGTTTTTACCTCCGTTTTCATTCTAATTTCTTCACCACCACTTGTAAGCAAGCTACTACACTCATTCTACAACATATGAATCCTAATTATTCCATTCATAAGCTTTCATTCATGTTTTTGTACTCAAAACCCTAATTCAAAACCCTAAACCCTAAAACCGAGCTAGTTTCTAAACCATGACCTGTTTCTTGGCTTTTATCCATAGTAAACCCAAACCAACACTCAAATAAGTTGTAATAACTTATTTTACAATCATATCAATCCTATTAAATCATTATTTCATCATTACTTCATTAATTTACTTCACTTGTAGTAAAACATCATCCTAGGAACACCTAAATGTTCCTAGTGGTTCATTATCCGGTTACGTGTTTTTAAACCATTCTAATCCCAAATAACCAACCAAGGGCCATTGTAAACTCATAAAATAAGTTTACAAATCATTATCTATCATTAACTTGGCTATGCATAGAAAATCAAAGCCTAGAAAACCCTAACGAATCCAGAAAACCCTAATTATGCCCTAATTACCATTTTGACCCGTTTATTCAATTTCAACCCATTTTAACTTAAACCAACGACCAAACTTCATTGATAATACTTTATATAAGCCCTAGGATCTGTATTCCATCATTCCTAATCAAATGTATACAAAATTATACAACAAGAATTCAGAAACCCTAAAAAACCTACCCATTGGTATAGTGACCTTCAATTTCTCTTATAAACCAATATAACCAAACCAATTGCTAATCTTTGCTAATTACTTTAATCCCAGACCTTAACAACCTATTTCATCATTCCTTAATCATTTATAACACAATGTACCTTGTTAAAACCTTTGAAGAACCCGTCGAACCCAAAATAGACCTAGTTTGCTTCTATGACCATTTTAACCCCTCTAAATTGCTACCATGTGCAAATGACCACCTAAGAACTCTTCTAGAAGTCTTATAGCAGCTTATTCACCTACTTGGACCAATCCTTGGTCGAAATTATGAGCACATGGTCACTTGTTTCTTCTTGTTTCTTCTTGTTGTAGCCGTGGCATGCAAGGAGGCAAACACCTCATCCAAGCTAGTTTCTAGCCTATCCAACACATCCTCTAGCCTCTCCTAGTCACCCCCTATCTGTTCCACACGTCCAAGAACAGAACCAAAGCCTCCTTAGTCATCTATGCTTCATTTAGTTTTATAGGAGCCATAAACACTTCATTTTTTCTTATCCCCACTTCCTCCTCTGTCAACCTTCATTGTAGACTCCTTGCTCTATATGAATTCTAATGATCTTAAGTAGTCTCCAAGTACAGAAAGGAAGCAAAAGAAACCAAGAAACGAGCCGAGAGTCGTTTATTCTCAGCCGTACGATAGCCGATAGTCTCGTTCTGACCCGTTTCACATTTTTGATCATTGAAGCCACCCCGGTTTTGAATGTTCTACTTTACTCCTAACTATTCATAATGTTTATGACCCTAAATATACTCTAGTTAAGTTTCATAGTCTAAAATCATGCTCATTTTCCGTTTTGATCCAAACCATTACACCGAAACCCTAATTTCGGTTTTTTAAAACTAAAGTTATAATGGGTTTAAATATTGTTATAATCTATCCTAACATGCTTAACTAATGTTAAAACAAATACTTTATTGATTAATGAAGGAATTTGAACTTAAAACTCACGCGTTTACATTTTGAAACCCTAATTTGACCCGTTTTACTTACTAGCTTAACGAATCGTTATTTTAAACTTGTGTTACGTTAAATCTTCATATTTTAGTTTATTATAACCTATAAATGTCTATTGTAATGTTAAAATAAGTTGCACGGCAATTTGGACATGTTTTGTAAATAAATCACATGCAAGGGGGATATATCGTATAATTTCAGAAACTTATATTAAAAAGGACTAATAAATGTATTTTATCATAGTTATAGCTATAGGATCTCTTATTGTCACGTTTCAAACTCAAAGGTGTTACTTGGTAATATCAATAAAGTTGAAGGACAAAGTCGTAAAAATGCAAACAGGGGTCTACTTGCAATTTCCAAACTAGGGTATAAAATGTAACATTTTGAAAAAGTAAAATATCTATGTTTAAAACCTTTACCAGACATAACTTTATTAAAGTTCTCGTGCTTAACTTTTCTAGTTATGATCAAACATCTTAAAACAATGATTTCGTATCACATACTAGGGAGCTTCATTATTAAGGAGTTTCTTCTTGGTATTTTCGTTCTGGACTGAGTTGCTTGCGCGTTTACGATTTAAAGTGCCCTCGCTTCCTCAAATGTTTAATGAATGACTTCTGAATTATGCATGGCCCGAACGGTGAGCAATTTTTTTAATTCCACTTCTTCAATCAAACTCATAATCTTAAAACCAAAGTTCTAAAGTACAATCTTCTTAAGACTTGACATTGTATACTGGTTGTGTGACGTGGGTATTGTACTATCATTTTTACTATATTAACTTCCCGTTAAGATTGTGATGAGGCTCGTCAGATTTTCATCTGAAATATTTTTTGCATCTACCTATAAGGTCGAAGTTCATAACCTCGCCTTTAATTATTAAATGTTTTATAAACCCGCGTAGGGGCTTAATGCTTGTTATAATCATTTTACATAATCGGTTTAATCTATAACATGTTGATTACTTTTCATAAGGCTTATACATGCATAAACCAGGAATACAATGTGTTTTTAAAAAGTTATTTGCTCTCATTACACTATTACAGCTACTGTCTAAGTTACATTATGCCAAAAGTTCCTCATTATCATGGACCATTAATCACTTTTGGGTGACGCAAAGATTGTGGATAGATCTTCGGGATTGACTGAATCCTGTTTGTGTTAGCCGGATAGGTAACCAAACACACTATATTTGAATTTCATAGGTATATGCAAGAAAAAAAATTACCTACACCGAGGGCCATTATCTCTCTCTATATATATATATATATATATATCATTTTGGGTATATATATACACTAGTCAGTTTGTGTGCCATGAGCTTAGACAGACAAGACCAAACAGACCAAATAAGGCAATAACGGGATAATACACTGTTACTATGATAATTGTATTCGTTGCAATTATTACTAATAACGGGTGTATAGTTATTAATATCATAACTAATTGTGTTTAAACAATTATTACACTATGACTTGTATTCAAACTGTTTATCAAACCTATGAATTTCACTCAACCTTTGTGTTGACTTTTTAGCATGTTTATCTCAGGTTATTGAGCAATATACGGCACGGAGTGGCATGGACTCGAAGGTGGCTGGACTGTTATCATTCAAACTTGATATTTTAGATTTTGGGACCTGCATTTTGTAAAAACTCTGATTATGATGAATGATAACTAAATTTTTCCAACAACGTCTCTTTTAAAGTTGTTTTCTATGATTATGATTGTTGTATCCATGTAGTTTAATACCCGGATTATCTTTCGTGACTTATATTGTAAAATGGGGGTGTTCAAGTTACATGAGATAAACATGCTAAAAGTCAACAATAAGGTTGAGTGAAATTATTAGTTTAATTAAGAAGTTTGAATGCTGTTCAATAGTGGGTTTCGTTGTTATACACTCATTGTTTTATAATTTTGTCATGTCAGAGTACAATTATCATGGAAATCATATTATTTCATAAGCTATGACACCGATAGCCTTAGGTTATCAATAAACTCAAATATTACCCCCATTCGAGTGTCTTTGCCAAACACCCGCAAAGTTATTCAAATGTGTGCTATTGGTTACCGACAGTATAGGTACACCAACGGGAAGTCCAGTCCCAAATAGATCTATTCACAGCATTCGCGCTTACCCTAACGAGTAATTAACGGTTCATGATAGTGGGGTCTTAATGGCAAAGTAGAGTACTCTAGGAAATATGACTCAGGATAGCATACGAAAAATACTTGCAATTCATGGTTTTATTAACGTGCTATCCCCCTCGCGGGTTTATAAAACATTTAAATGAGTGAATGAAGGCTATGACTCACCTTAACATCAGTTGAAATCTAATTGATGACAAAAGTTTATGAATGAATTTAAAGGCTTCGTCACACAACCTGGGTAATATGTCAAGTCTTAGGTTGATTGGATATGTTTTATGTCATAATGAAATATCATTTTGATTGGATTTATTATGGAAATATCGTATCATGTTTGGGCTCATAATTCGAGGTCATGTTGTAACGTTTGAGGAGCCCGGACACAGTAATATGTAAACAGCGAACATCGTCAAGACCGTATACCCACTGGAAACCCTTATATGAGTCCCTAGTATCGTGATACATTATAGTTTTAAGTTTCTTTCAAAAGATAGGACTAATATATATATAGATATATATCATTGTTTTAATTATATAAAAATATAATATTTTATAAGTTTGCAAAATTGGCAATATATACCCTTGGTTTATAAACTTTTACAAGTTTAGTCCTTTATATAAAAAGTAAATATATATTTAAACCTTTAACTTTGATAACTTGGAAAAATAGGTCCTTATAGTTATAACTTTGAAAAATAATGACATTTTCTTTTTTTTTTTTTCTTTCTTTTCTATTTTTTTTTTTTAAGACCCTTTAGTATATAAATTTAGAAAGTTTACGATATATACCATACTTGGAATACTTTTGCAAAAAAAGTCCAAAAGCATGGCAAGCTTATTTTAGGTTCCAAATGATATAGTAGGTTATAGCTTATTAGAATAAGCTAAAATAAGATGTTCTAACGTAACAAAAGTTTATAAAAATGATTCGTTAGCTAGAAAATCAAAACGGGTCATTTTTTAGGTTTTTATCAAAAACACATGGGTTTGAAGTTCAAGCTTCAACAAGTAGGGGGGGGGTTCATAATGTTCTTAGAGTATTATGAAATTATTGTACATAATCTAGCTATTGAATAAGTTCGTAGGCTTACTTGAGCTAAAAAATGGGTCGAAATGGGGGGTTTCGGGTTCGTACGCCTAGTAATGACTTCAAGGCTTCGTTTTTCTTGATTCTTGGATTCTATTCTAAGCTTAGGGACTTATCTTGATCTTCTATTGCTTCTATGGAATGCTAGAATTCCATTTAAAGGTATGAGATGAGATGTGTGGGATGAAATGAAATGTGGTATATGTTTTGGTTTATATAGGGCTTGTAAGCCTTTATGCCCAAGTTTTCTTGGCATCTAAGGGCTTGATAAGTGTCTAAGATAGCTGAGGTGAGTATTGAGGGCTAGTATGATGAGTCTTATAAGCTAGAAACTAGATACATGACGTGGTATGGTTATTTGGAGGCCACGACTAACAAGGAGGTAACAAAGGGGATGTTTGTTTACAAGTAGCTTAAAAGTAGGTGATGGAGGTGGTTGCAAGCTACTTGGGTGGCTGCTTGGTGAGTCATAGAGGTGCTTGAGGTGTTAGGGTGCTAGCTTAGGAGTAAAAATGGGTCAAAAAGAAAGAAAAGTGGTGCCAGGTTTGGTTTAGGGTTTGTTTAGGGTTTTTAGGTTTTTAGATCGAGTTAGGGTTTAGGATAGATTAAGGTTTAGGATTAGTGTTAGGATTAGGGTTTAGTGTTTAGGATTAGTTTTTAGGGCTTAGGATTAGATTTTAGAGCTTAGTTTTAAGGTTTAAGTAAAATTAGGGTTTATGGTTTTGTTTTATGATTTAGGGTTTTAAAACATGGATTAGGGTTAAGATTATGGATAGATTAGGGTTTAGTAATCATGAATTAAGTACTTGTACCTTGTGCTAAAGTGGTGTAAAGTTTAAACATGGTTTAGGAGCTTAAATGACCTAATTAGGTTTTTAGGCATGATTAGCTTATACATTGTGTGTTTATGACTTGTATCAATGATTTAGAGGGAAAAAATATTATTCAAATTTTGTGCAGTGTACACTTGTAATATGCTTGTAGCGTATCTCAATTCATTTTTATATGTCTACATTTACATATAATTTGGGTTTTGATGTAAAACGTTAATGTTTAATGCTTGTTTTGGAAATAACGTTTGAAAATGTACTGTTAAATGGATAAGGTACGTAGTAATTGATATAAAGATACAGATTGACTTTTAGGTTGGTTTATTTGATATAAACATAGATATAGATGGCATTGATAGAGGTTGCGTGAGCTCGTTTACTTTAGAGATGCAAGTTATGTTGCATAATGAGATAAAGCAAAAAATTTCCCTGTAAGAAGGTGATATATTTATAATAGATGGATATTATAGTGCATCTAATTTAATAGATGGATAATTACATTGGTGAAAATTGCAGGTTGTTATAGTCTCCCTTCCTTAAAAGAAATCTCGTCCCGAGATTTAGTTGGATGCGGAGTGATGTTTAAAAACAGATGTGGATACTTGGCATAAATTTTTTTCTTCGCGTTCCCATGTAAATTTTGGTCCTCTTTTAGTTGTTCATCTTACTTTGATTATAGGGATACGACTTGTTTTAGTTTCTTGATATCGATCCATAATCTCCACTGTTTTTCCACAAAAGTTGGAGTTTGTATCGAGCCGAAGCTCTTTCATTGGAATGACAAGGGATTTGTCAGATAACCATTTCTTTAGATTAGAAATGTGGAAGGTATTGTGGATATTTCTGAGTTTTTCGAGATGGACCAATCCGTTCAAGGATTTTGAATGGTCCAATGTACCGAGGGTTAAGCTTTCCTCTTTTTCCAAATCAGATGATTCCTTTACGAGGTGATCCTTTCAACATAACACGATCTCTAACTTGAAATTATAAAGGTATTCTTCTTACATTGGCATAACTTCTTTGCCGATCTCTTGCAGCTTGCAAGCATTGTCGAATTTTCACTATCTTCTTGGTGGTTTCATGGATTATTTCTGGTCCTGTAAGTTGAACATCTCCAACTTCGGTCCATCAAACAGGTGATCTGCACTTTCGACCATAAAGTGCCTCGAATGGTGCTGCCTTAATACTGGCATGGTAACTAGTTAGAGATGAGTAAAAGACTCTTTTCAGTCACCCCGTATATTTATTGTTTATAATAGTTCGTAGTTTAATAGTTAATCGTATGTCTTTCGGTTTTAAGCCGGGTTCTAATACCCGGTATTTTGTAAAAACTATATAAGCCTCTTCCAACTTTGGAAGAGGCTAAGCTAAGTCTTTTACACTTTTCATAAGTAAACACTATTTTCTCTCACTAGAAAATCTCTCATGTGTTTTTCTCTTTAAGAACTCAGGCCTAATCACAAGAATCATACCCGTGTTATGAATTAAAACAATCCTACAAATGGTACCAGAGCTAGTTTGGATTCGCGTTTGTTTTGTGTGGTTAAATAAGTATTTTATTTCGTGGCGTATTTTGTTTAATAAAAGCCACAAGTCTCAAAAAGGCAATTCGGGCTTAATTTGTTGTTATTTGGTGTTTTCCTTGTCTTATGTTAAACAAGATGTATTGTTGCCATAACAAGTGATTTACAAGCTCCTAGCTCGATTATAAAGCTTAAAAGATTCGAATTTATTTTGTGTTCTTCGTGGAGAGTTTCTTCATATTAGAAGATTAACAAAGATATACGAGTTAAGGTGTGTTTAATCGTCATATACACACTTAATATTGTATGTTGTAGCTTAGTTTCGTGGCTAGAAAGATCATATGGCTTGATTTTGCTTAATTCGTCCAAGTGTTCTTCGTGGAGGTTTGCTTATTTTATTATTGTTCTTCACGGCGAGTTGACAAGTAAAGGGACAAAATCCGGATTTTTAGGAAAAGGTAGCCGGCGAGTTGACCAGGTCAAAGGCGAGTTGCTTATTTTTCTAGCCGGCGAGTTGCTCACGGCGAGTTGCTAAAACACACGGCGAGTTGCTAAGATTATAGGCAGCGAGTTGCTCACGGCGAGTTGCTAAAAAATACGGCGGAGTTGCTTTGATATATGCGCGTGTTGATTCACGCGAAGTTGATTATTTTATTGATACAGCGAGTTAACAAAAACTAGGCAGCGGTTTAATTCTAAACCCGGCGGTTTGCTAGTAAGATCTTGGCGGCGAGTTGCTTGTTAGGAGGGTTTGCTCAATCAATAGGAGGCGGTTTGGTTGATTTCAAAGCAGCGGTTTGATAGAAACATATACGCAGCGGTTTGATTTAAAAAAAAATTAAGTATTTTGTAACATATATCCAGACGACACCCCTTTTAGCGATACTTTTTAGCGAAAAAATTAAGTATTTTGTAATCTTTTTTCAATAGTCTTTTTAACTTATTTTTACATCAAATTCAAATTTTGGCAATAGGGTAAAAATTTATTGACACTTTTTATATAAGGGGGGGCGGGACACACTTTTTGGCGGAAAAATTAAGTAAAATATATTTTTTTTCTTTAGACTTTTAGCTTATTTTAACACCAAATTTAGTTTTGTATTAATAGGCGTAAAATTTATTTTTTTCATAATCCATACTGCGTATAAATTTCATCAGATCAACAAACCAAATTACACAACCAATTATCATTTAACGGTTTTTATATTGATTTTGTAAAATCCCGGTAAACTTCTTATCGGTTTAAATCTTAGACTTGTAAAATCCCGTGAACGTTAATTGCATTTATAACCAATACATCAAGATGTCTAATATGTCAGAAGATATCCAGTATGCCGGTTCCGATACCCGCCCACCAATGCTTGATAGAACAGACTTTGAATCATGGCAACAACGGATTCGTCTGTATTGTCTGGGAAAAGATAATGGAGAGAATATAATGAAATCAATTACTGAAGGTCCATTTCAAATGGGAACAATGAGAGATACCCTTACTGAAGGAGGTGAGGGTGCACTTCATCTAGGTCCAGAACGTGCTAGAGTCTTTGCGACCCATTTCAGCTGATCAAAGGAAGGTATAAAGCTAAACATTAGTGCTCGGATATCTTACTTCAAGGTATACCAAAAGACATACACACTCATCAACCACTTTACTGACGCCAAAGATATTTGGGACAATGTGAAGATGATTCTGGAAGGCTCTGAGTTAACAAAGGATGACCGAGAATCTCAATTATACGATGAATTTGAACACTTCTGCCAAATCAAAGGAGAAACCATTCATGTATACTATGTCAGGTTTACAAAGCTCTATTAATGGACTGAGAAACATCAAGTGACCATGTCCAGAATGGCAACTTAACTCTAAAATTTGTGAACAAATGTTACTGAATGGAGCATATTATAACTGAAGTAAACTCAAGAGAGGTTTGAAAGAGTCTAACTTTGATCAGTTGTAAGTTATTAAAGCAACTGAGGTGCATGCTAATGGAACAAAATGATGATGGAAAGGTCATTCAACCAATAATGATTCTGACTAGTGTCTAATGCCTCAGTTCAGAGTATCCAACACCAAATCCATGTTGAGTTCCACATTCTCAAACAACCATTCAATTGCTGATAATTTTCCCAAACAGGACACAGGAAGCACGTCAACGATAAACTTGATCGAAAGCCTATCCAACACCCCAAAAATTACCTCCCTCAACAATCATTCAATCACATCTTCTAAATGAACAATCATCAGAAACTTCCTCAAACGCATAGGTACAATGCTTACAGTTCAAGATGGCAGAGTTGTTGTTCAGGATGTTCGAGGTAAATACAATGCGAATAATCAAGGAAGACCATTTCAGAGGAACACTGCAAGAGGAAATGTTGTAACTGGGAATGCTGGAGGTCAGAACAGAGATGGCAATGTGAATCTGGGTCAAGCTAAACCCATTATGTGCTTAACAAATGAAAGGGAAATCGGGCACATTAGTACGAGAATGTCACAACCAAAGCGTCCTCAGGATTCAGACTACTTCAAAGACAAGATGCTGCTTATGAATGCTCATGAGAATGGTGTTGTACTGGATGAAGAGCAGTTGTTGTTTCTTGCAGGAGAACATGTCACCAATTTTGATGACGATGTGGATGATTTGGCACTCAATGTGGACCATGTCTTTGAAGCTGATCAATGCGATGCATTCGACTCTGATGTTGATGAGGCTCTCCCACCACACAGACCATGTTCATGGCAAATCTTACATCTGAAGAAGCCGGGCCATCATATGACTCGAATACTCTGTTTGAGGTACAAGATCATGATACCTTTGTAGATCATATGGATGAGTATCATGAAGTACACGAGATGCAAAACGATGTACAACACAACTACGTTGTTGACTCTGATGCTGACTATACGAGTGATAGTAATATTATTCCGTATGATCAGTATGTGGAAGACAACGAAGAACATGTTGTACAAAGTAATGTATCTTCTGTACGAAATGATGCATTGATGTCAATTCTCGATGAAATGCATGAACAGGGTGTACAAAGTAGGTCAGCAAATAAGCAGGTTAAAGTAGTTAATGACACATTGACTTCTGAACTTGCGAGATATAAGGAACTGGTCGGGGTGTATGAACAACGGGCTAAGTTTGAATTAACTGATAGAGAACGAAAGATTGATGAACAAATGAGAATAATTATCTCTGACCGAAATCGAAAAGAAACTTCTTTAAAATCGGAACTTCATTCTGCACAATTGCAACTTCGTTCTACTCTTAACCATCATAAGATAGTGAGGGAAGAAGCGATCATTTTGAAAAAGGATTTTAAACAAAAAGAAGACAAATTCCTTGAAGAGTTTTTAGACATTAAAAGGCTAAAAGAAGAGGTTGAAGATAGATTATACAAACAAGATCAATCTGTACAAATGGTTCACATGATATTTATGATGAAAAGAACAAGGTAGCGATAGGCTACAAAAATCCCTTATGTCTCACCCGTGCAAAGCAAGTTCAACCAGCCCTCTATAATGGTCATGTATTAGTCATGTCCAATCATGCACGTCCTGTTGTGCATGACTCAGATGTTAGCCTCAATTTATTGAGTCGAACAAGGAAGCTCGGTCACTTTACGATGGAGCTTC